>JZKD02S0531192.1:0-16623 GCA_000966675.3 Picea glauca
TACAAAACAACATACAATCAAATATCTATATAAATACAAAAAATAAAAAATAAATGTATAACGATGAAGAACATAGAGAGGGTTAAGACACTAACCTCATCCATGAAGCTATGTTCTCCACTAGGCTCTATAGGCCCATAGCATGTTTGCATGCAAATTGAGCATCTGTGAGGTTCACATGGAAGGTTGTTATGTCCATGTGCCCTTTCCTCACTATACTCTCTTGTTCATGTTGATGCTCCAACTCCTCTATCAATTTCATTAATATGCACCTCCTGCTAAGATAGTCCAACAAAGCTACTATGTTTCACTAGGATACAAGTCAATGAGGAGATGGCTAGATGTACTTGTTGCAAGCTTTATGAAATGGGAGGATGTTGGGTAGGGGGGTCAGGCCTTCACTTGGGGGGATTGGGACCTAACTTAGGGTCACATATGGCATCCTCTCAGTCCTATGTGGACCCTCGACCCACCCCATGGAAGTCACCAATGTCAAAGTAGTTGGCATGCTTACCCATAATAAACTCAATCCATAATTTTCTCAAAAAATATAAGGGCATCTCCATGTTATTGCAGGGAGGTTTATCAAAAACCATGTACCACCTATCCATCCATTTTTGACTAATATAGGGATGGATAAACCAATCAATGGAGATGCATTCCTAGTCAATGGTAGTTTTTGTCCATTTCGAGAATCCCTAAAAATAGACAACATTTGTTGTTTTGGAATGCTCAATTCTTTGACTTGGTTTTTGTCAAAACTAGTGCTATAGTTATCATACATTCATGCCCTATAATCAGAAATAAAGGTCAATTTCCCTTGGGTACTTGCAATGGACTGCACAATGAAGTGCAAAGAAGTGGCCAAGGAGACTCTACTAGGCTCTCTAGTCTCCATTAATTGTTCCTCAAGGGTTCGTAATATAACAAAACCCTCATCAATTTCAATGTTTACATTGTGTGGTGGTGGTGGGTTGGGGTTTTGATCTTCTTCTTTTTTTTGTGAGGGGTTTAAATTGTCTTGGGGTTCCATTGTATTATATATCATGCATTTTAAAAGCCATGCCATCTAAATTAGGTTCCTTTTTTATTTAAAATACAAAATTACATTTTTTTTTAAATTTAGATTATTGGGAGCAAAATACTAAATTGAAATGACTAAATTGGATTAAAATTAAGAAAAATGTAACATACCCCCCCTCCCTTTCTTCCTCTTCTCTAGCTCCACTATATTTTCCTAATGAGAGAAGCGCAAGCGCGATTTGGGCACAAATCGTACTCGGGCCCTTAATATATTTTTATTAGTAAGACCACATGCGCGATCTTAAGAGTGTGCACATGCTCTTAAGACCACACATGCACTCTTAAGACCGTGTATGCACTCTTAAGACTGCGCATGCGGTTTTTCCACTAAACCTATGTGGAAATCTACATGGAGGTTCAACCATATTCGAACCTATAGGTATAGCAACACTGCACGTTCCAAAGAACACACATGTGTTCTTGCAAGTGTGAGTTCTTAATTATGCCCTTGCCACTTTTTCGGCCACAAAGTTATTGCACTCACTCAAGTGCTCTCTGGTTATAAGTCTTGAACAAGAGTTCTAAGAGACCTCAACCCTTCATCAATTTCCATGTTTATATTTSTGAGTTGTGGGTTGGGGTTTGGTTTCCTTCCTATGGTGGTGTTGGTGTTGGRTTTTGGTTTTCCCCATGCTCTATTTTAATTAAGTTTGATGCTWTTTAGCATGAAAAAAATAATTTAAGTTTATTTTTTAAATATTTAAACAATTTAGGAAATTAAAAAAATGAAATTCCATGCAAATACATACCTGGAAAYTGGTGACCATGTTAYCRGAGYGTGGAYARCATGTCATCAGAGTGTAGGAAACATTTYTCTCAATMTCCTYTTATAACRTGTGGCGTGGTTAGTTTATTGGTGAAATAGATCGGTCATGTCCCCTCTTGGAATTATAAACGAAGGAACAYGCACACGTTCCTAGAGCACATGCATGTTYATWGGAACATGTGCACATTCYTAGGAATGCATGCACATTCCTAAGAACATGCACACACTCTCAAGAACACACACTAATCTAGACGAATTTCCACACATGGAAGGACTTTAATGTGTTCACCAAGTTGATTTGTAGAGTGGTGAAGATGGTGAACTTRTATGTTTTGAGTTTTATTTTATCATGCATTTTATTAATGCTTTATGAGGAAAAGGTCTCATGCATTTATTTTATGCTTTTATGAGATGCTSATGCATTTAATTATGCTTTATGAGATTTTGGAAAACTCATGCACTTAATTCTTTTTGTAAAATGATTAATACTTGTGAGGAAATTAAGACTCACGTATTTTTCATTGAAATTGTAATTATGGAAATTGGTTTTTATGTGAGAAACCATCTCACACCAATTTTCCATTATTATCAATTATAGGTTGAGAGAATCAAGGACATGGATGAAGAGTCTTTGGGTGGTTTTGAGGCTTTTTCCATTATGTGTTTGAAGATAGTTTGAGATACTACATTCATGGATCTTGTCTTTCCTCTTTTGTAATTAGATCCTATTATTGTGGATCTAAGAATTAATGCTTTTTTTTAAGAGTGACCGAGAAAAAACTATATAAGACCTTATGTGATCACTTTGTAAAGGGGAGAGTAATGAGGAATTAATGCGTGGAGTTAGAGAGCCATAGTGCTACTACTCTTAAGCATTTGAGAGACTTATTCATGTAAGGAAATATCATTCTTGATGTATGGAGAGATGTGAGTGTGAGAAGCTTCTTGAATCCTCACTAAAGGAGAAGGTCCCAACATCTTTTGAAGAAGGAATGAAAGCGATCTATATTACAATTGAAGCGGGTCTGGAGATGTAACCCATGAGGGGTGAACTTTGTTACCAACATTGGTTGTCTCTCTCTTGTATTTTTTATGTTCTTTATTCCATTTGAGTTCATGTATGTTATGTGTTATTGTTTAAAAGCATGGTTAATCATGGATTCATATGGATTTTAATCCTTATGCAATTAATTCGTAAAACGATTCTTGATTGAAAACTTGTGTAGAGTAAGTACTCGTCCGTTTTCATATCATGTGGTATCAAAGCTAGGATGTTTGCTTTGCATGATGGACAAAGGAGAGAAGAAAGGAAAAATACTTCAAGAATTAGAGGAGATAAATCACAACATTCAAGTTAAAAATTCAGAGTTGAGGAGGCTTTTGCAGGTTACGGAAGAAGAGAAACACGAGCTTCAAGAGAGGTCTCAGCTTCATGGAGAAGTCCTCAACAGAATTATTGAAGAATTGTAGCTCAAATTGCAAGCCAAGGATGATCTCTTGGCTAAGTTGCAGAATGGTGAATGACTAGAAGACAAAGATTCTCTTACCGTGGATGCACAAACTCAAACGGAGGTATATGATGTTTCTTCATGTTCAATGTTTTATCAGTATGAAACTAACGTGGGCATGAAGCTCCTCATGAAGATGGGATACAAAGGAGGTGGACTTGGCATTCATGGCCAAGGATTCACTCAACCATTAGAAGTGGTACAAAATCCACGATTTGCAGGTTTGGGTTATGGAAAGGAAAACAATGGATAATGCTCAAAGGTTGCTGAAGCAAGAACCACTTCAAAAAGCATTTTTACATCATTGGATTCTTGAGAGGAGACAAATCATCTAGTCCTAGTCCTTGTAAGATCTACATCAAGGACAATTTAGAAAGGTATGAAAGTAATTTGAATCCCTTCCTTAAATGTAAGAAAAATGATTTTTACATTACATCTTCTAACCATGATGTAACCAAGCATAAAATGAAGAAAGTTTGGGTTGAGAAGATAGACGTGTCCATGGGAAGTGATACAAAAAAGAAGGAAACTCTTTCACGTCTTCGTGACAAGGAGATTCTATTGAAGGAAAAACAAATAAATTATTACAGTCATTGTAATTTAAGTGGTCATTGGGAAAAGAAGTGTTGGAAGCTTTATCCTGAGCTTCATCACACACCAAGGAAGAAACCTGCTCCAACACTCACCAAGAAAGAGCTTGTGATCAACGTCCCTACACCAGTCTCTGAAAAAATATAGTTGCAGAAGGAAGGCACCTTCGATTGGTTGTGTAAGAAATGGATATTATTTTTGCATAGTCAAATTTAGCATACCCATGTAATACCTCCAATTTATTTTCTGGTTTTCATTGTTGAAAAAGTATGAAGGAAACTAAAGCGTTGAATGAACGTTGCAAGCAATTAGGACTGCGCACAAAGCCAAATGCATTGATTGAGCTATCTTATGGCTGGAAACCTGGTATTCAGAAAAATGCAACTAAGTGGGACGGTGACTGGGATAAATTTGGATATGAAGGTTTCTCTGTTGTTCAGGATCTGATGAATGAAGGGGTTGCACCCCAATCTCTCTGCAAACAATAGTTCATCTTTGGCATGGTATGATAACAGTCCTCATGAAGGAAGATTTGATTTATCTTATTCAACAATATTAGATAGGAAAAGTGAGAATTCTTCCTACATACATCAAATGAATATTCTTATGCGCAGAAGTGTGGCTGGAATCTCACCATGAGAGATTTTGAAAGTGAAAGAAACTATTCCAAGCAATGATCACCGCACAATATCCTCCAACTCTGATGATCCATTTGGTGATGGAGGCTCATGGGAGGCTACATTTATTGATGAAAACGACTCATTTTGGGGCACTGACAAAAGTGTTGTTGACACTAAAATTTCATCGGATATAAGTAACTCGACAGTTACTTTTGATGGGGGTCGTAAAAGGTAGCTAGACAATCCAAAATTTGACTCTGTAGATTTTTTCCATTTGAAGTCCCTAAGAATCACAAGCTTTAGTGGAGCAGGAGATACTAAGGAGGGTGACAATGAGAATTATGACACCTTTGGTCCTCTGCGGACACGTGAGAAGTCACTATTCGATAATAACTCAGTACCAAGTACTCATTTAGTCAATAATGGTTCACCTGGATGATTTTCCAATGTAGGGTCCATGGATGATCATAACTCACACTTTGACATTTTTCCAAAATTTGATTCCTTCAGCGTACGAGACAGTGGGTTATTTGCTTCTCGTGATCCTTGTTCCAGGTCTGATTCTATTAGTAGTTTCAAATATGTCGGGCACAGTAGAGGTTTTACCTCATTTGATGATACTGATCCATTTTCCAGTACTGGGCCTTTTGAGGTTGAATCTTTTTCCAAGAAGTATGAGGAAAAACTCAAGAAGGAAGGAGAATCAGGTTCTCGTATGGCATCGGAGGAGGCTGCTTTTGGAGATCTTCAGGAATGGAAACTGGATCGCGCACCAGTCCTCACATGAACAAGTGGCTCAAGGCATGATGAGTTGTGTGGCACCTCCTCCATGTCGGCAGGCTAGAAGATCATTGAGGGATCCCGAGATGCGCCAAGTCAAGCGATCTCTAATTGATCGATGGATTTTTCAATTTTGTCATCCACTTATTCGGTGATTTGGGAGAAGACACAAGATCTGTTAAACTGATGAAGCCTTTCGAATTTCTCCCACTCAACGACGTGGCATGAAAGTCGATTGCTGGTTACTTGTGGCTAAAAGAACTTCTTGTACTTCTTGCTAGCTGACAGCACGTGGAATTGGGCTCTCTCATGCAGACGAAATTGGTGTGATTTCAGAATGATCCAGGTAGTTGTTCCCTCAATTTTGAGGATAAGTCTCGATAGGAAGATTGAGGAGATCAGGTGATAGGTTAGAGGTCGTGTGCAACGGAGAGGGCGCCAATGACCTCTAACCACCGCCGACAGAGTACCCTCACGATCAACTGCATCGTGATACTTTCGTTGATCTTAAAAAAATTCATTTTGGAGATATCGATGACCAAACAAGAGCACCAAAGTCAAGATTTGACCCGCCGACGGGCCCGAATTGTTTTTCCTTCGAAACACTGTAGGCAATTATGGTGCACGATTTACAGTCTATTGATGCTGCGAATTGTTTTTTTTTCATTGATGGGAAGAAACAGAGCAATTGAAAGCCTGGACCAAGTTATTGCAGAGGAGTGAGCATGATCTTAGAGAAAGGACAAATCCGGGAACTTGGGCGAAAGAGAGTTTCCTGCATCAGTGAATATGTTGCATCAGAGCGTTGTACCTTTTGCAATGCATCTGTGCAATTTAAATCTCCTGAAGTTTCCTATTGTCAAGATGGGCGTTGTAATTCTGGCAGCCAAAATCACAAACTCCAGTGTTGTGCAGTTTCTATGCAGGTTTGTCCTGGTTCTTACTGTTATACGGAGCATTGATACTGATTTAATGGATCCCATGTATCAATCGAGGTCCAAGAACGCAGCTGCACAGTTCTTTTGGATAGGTGGGCAACAAATGAAATCATCTCTGGGAAAATTATCAGACTGTAGGTCTGAAATGTATGGTGGCTTTTCAAAGAAGGATGTTGTTTGTTGGGAGTCAAATGTGCTATGGTCTCTGAAGTATTTCGAGGATGTATCAAAACCACTACTTCTTTGGGATGTTCTAATGGCACTATTGGCCCTAAAGGTTCTAACATTGAATTTGGTTGAATAAATACTCTCCAAATGGCTCTCTAGCTGATTCTCAGGAATTCGTCATGCGTGTACTTGGAAAGGAATCAAGACGGGTGTTCCTCTTTTCTCTTCTCCCTGAGGGTTCTATTTCTCTTCCACCTGAATGGACTGGAGATGATCCACGAGGGAGGTTGTTGTGATCATTTTTCACTGGTTGATGTCCAACAATCAGGTTTGTTGTATCGATGGCGGCCTCTCCATAGCCATACCAAAGCCAAACGTGTCAGGGCACTTTCTCCCTTCATCTCTTGGGTGCTGGCAGAATCGCAGCTCCATTCCTGATCGCTCTCTCATTATGGCTTTCAAGACCATTGCCACCATGTTTTATTGGTTGGGTTCTGGTGCGGTAAGAAAATGATGAATTTTCTTATAATATTTTTCTTCCAAAGTTTTCTTATAATATTTGGACTTATAATAGGGTTCAAATATCACATGAAATTTAAACGATATAATAATTTGGATTTTAATACATTCCCATGTATAATCTAGGAGTTCCAAAAAGGCCAAGATGTAAAAGGGGCACTTTTGAGAATGATGCACAATTTTGTAATGGGTATATAGAACCATAGAAGTTTCCCATTTGGGCATTTTTCGACATCAGATTTGGCATGAGAATTTCCTTGAAACTTGATATAAATTGCACTTTTTGTAGTGGAGATTGGAAATCATAAAGTTCCACCACTAGTGCACATTTGAGACATGTTTCCTTAACATTGAACTTAATGATTATGAAGCATGGTAATGGCGTTTTAGCCAATCTTGAGTGAGGATAGTGAGAGGTGTTATTTTGTGCCTTAATCCTTAAGTGGTTTTATTTTGTAATCATTATGTAAATAGTTTGAATGGGAGATTTTCCCAAGCCATTTTGGCATTCATTGTAAACTTGACCAAAGAGTGTAGTTATAAACTCTTGGAAAGTAATGTATGCCAAAGATTGTGGTACATGTATCATTTGTTACAGGTTGCAAGGTTATGCAGGTGTGGGCTTCGACATTTCAGTTCCGAATAATAGAGGTGAAGGAGACAAGGGATGTACCTTTCCAAACATTTTATTTGGAGTGGTTGCAAGTGTTGGCTTTGCATTCTGATTCCAAAGTACGTGTGTGAAGGAGTCTTGAAAGACTGTGCCTTTTGAGGACATTTGCATAGAGATAAAGTTGATACTTTTGGAGACCAAAAGGTTCTTTGTGGGGAGGCGTGACCCAGACAAATTTCCACACATGGAAGGACTTTGCTGTGTTCACCAAATTGATTTTCAGAGTGGTGAAAATGGTGAACTTATATGTCTTGAGTTTTATTTTCTCATGAATTTTATTAATTCTTTGTGAGGAAAAGGTGTCATGCATTTATTTTATGCTTTTATGAGATGCTCATGCATTTAATTGTTCTTTATGAGATTTTGGAAAACTCATGCACTTAATTCTTTTTGTAAAATGATTAATACTTATGAGGAAATTAAGACTCGCGTATTTTTAATTGAAATTGTAATTATGGAAATTGGTTTTTATGTCAGAAACCACCTCACACCAATTTTCCATTATTCTGAATTATAGGTTGAGAGAATAAAGGACATGGATGAGGAGTCGTTGGGTGGCTTTGAGACTTTTCCCATTATGTGCTTGAAGATAGTTTGAGATCCTACATTCATGGATATTGTCTTTCCTCTTTTGTAATTAAATCCTATTATTGTGGATCTAAGAATTAATTCTCTTTTTTAAGAGTGAGTAAGGAAAAACTATATAAGACCTTATGTGAGCCCTTTGTAAAGGGGAGAGTAATGAGGAATTAATGAGTGGAGTTAGAGAACCATAGTACTACTACTCCTAAGCATTTGAGAGACTTATTCGTGTAAGGAATTATCCTTCTTGATGTATGGAGAGATGTGAGTGTGAGTAGTCTTCTTGAATCCTCACTGAAGGAAAAGGCATCTCTTATGTAATCACTTATGAGAAGGTCCCAACATCTTTTGAAGAAGGAATGAAAGTGATCCGTATTCCAATTGAAGCGGTTCCAGAGACTTAACCCAGGAGGGGTGAACTCCATTACCAACATTGGTTGTCTCTCTCGTCTTTTTTATGTGCTTTATTCCATTTGAGTTCATGTATGTTATGTGTTATTGTTTAAAATGATGGTTAATCATGGACTCATATGCCTTTTAATCCTTATGCAATTAATTCATTAGAAAACGATTCTCTATTGAAAACTTGTGTAGAGTAAGTACTCACCCATTTTCAGATCACACACACGCTCTTAATAGCATGTGCACATTCCTACCAAGGGGTTGACTTGGTGTCCTCGGTGGTGATTCACAACTTGCAAGCCTATCACATCAAGAACATAAGTGTGCTGTTGAGAATGTGCACGATTTCCTACGTGACTGTGTTCATTCTCACCCCGTTCCACTTTTTTGTCCATCACCTTCTTGCGGACACCATCAAGTGAGCATTTTTTCCCAACATTTGCTTTGGAGATAGTGTCTCTTGGTGTATTTTACAAGTAGATTACTTTTAAGTAGTTTTTGAAATAATATTTTAGAGATCTTGTGTTTACTAAAGAAAGAATTATTCCACACTTGTGCCACCTTGTTTCCACCACAATTATGAATATAATTTATTTTGTAAAAAAAAAAATTCATAATTATAAGAAGAAAAATCACATCTCATCAAAAACAATTTTTCATCTTTTCCAACAATTATAAATTATTCGTGTAGTCATGTTCTGTGGTTTTTCTTGTTGTTCTTGGGTGGTAGATTGGTGCACGGTAATGGTCTGGTAAGTGATGTTGGCGCTCTCTTGATTCGGTCAGGTCGTGATGATTTTAGAGTTGGGTTTGTTGGTTGNTGGAAAACTCATGCACTTAATTCTTTTTGTAAAATGATTAATACTTGTGAGGAAATTAAGACTCACGTATTTTTCATTGAAATTGTAATTATGGAAATTGGTTTTTATGTGAGAAACCATCTCACACCAATTTTCCATTATTATCAATTATAGGTTGAGAGAATCAAGGACATGGATGAAGAGTCTTTGGGTGGTTTTGAGGCTTTTTCCATTATGTGTTTGAAGATAGTTTGAGATACTACATTCATGGATCTTGTCTTTCCTCTTTTGTAATTAGATCCTATTATTGTGGATCTAAGAATTAATGCTTTTTTTTAAGAGTGACCGAGAAAAAACTATATAAGACCTTATGTGATCACTTTGTAAAGGGGAGAGTAATGAGGAATTAATGCGTGGAGTTAGAGAGCCATAGTGCTACTACTCTTAAGCATTTGAGAGACTTATTCATGTAAGGAAATATCATTCTTGATGTATGGAGAGATGTGAGTGTGAGAAGCTTCTTGAATCCTCACTAAAGGAGAAGGTCCCAACATCTTTTGAAGAAGGAATGAAAGCGATCTATATTACAATTGAAGCGGGTCTGGAGATGTAACCCATGAGGGGTGAACTTTGTTACCAACATTGGTTGTCTCTCTCTTGTATTTTTTATGTTCTTTATTCCATTTGAGTTCATGTATGTTATGTGTTATTGTTTAAAAGCATGGTTAATCATGGATTCATATGGATTTTAATCCTTATGCAATTAATTCGTAAAACGATTCTTGATTGAAAACTTGTGTAGAGTAAGTACTCGTCCGTTTTCATATCATGTGGTATCAAAGCTAGGATGTTTGCTTTGCATGATGGACAAAGGAGAGAAGAAAGGAAAAATACTTCAAGAATTAGAGGAGATAAATCACAACATTCAAGTTAAAAATTCAGAGTTGAGGAGGCTTTTGCAGGTTACGGAAGAAGAGAAACACGAGCTTCAAGAGAGGTCTCAGCTTCATGGAGAAGTCCTCAACAGAATTATTGAAGAATTGTAGCTCAAATTGCAAGCCAAGGATGATCTCTTGGCTAAGTTGCAGAATGGTGAATGACTAGAAGACAAAGATTCTCTTACCGTGGATGCACAAACTCAAACGGAGGTATATGATGTTTCTTCATGTTCAATGTTTTATCAGTATGAAACTAACGTGGGCATGAAGCTCCTCATGAAGATGGGATACAAAGGAGGTGGACTTGGCATTCATGGCCAAGGATTCACTCAACCATTAGAAGTGGTACAAAATCCACGATTTGCAGGTTTGGGTTATGGAAAGGAAAACAATGGATAATGCTCAAAGGTTGCTGAAGCAAGAACCACTTCAAAAAGCATTTTTACATCATTGGATTCTTGAGAGGAGACAAATCATCTAGTCCTAGTCCTTGTAAGATCTACATCAAGGACAATTTAGAAAGGTATGAAAGTAATTTGAATCCCTTCCTTAAATGTAAGAAAAATGATTTTTACATTACATCTTCTAACCATGATGTAACCAAGCATAAAATGAAGAAAGTTTGGGTTGAGAAGATAGACGTGTCCATGGGAAGTGATACAAAAAAGAAGGAAACTCTTTCACGTCTTCGTGACAAGGAGATTCTATTGAAGGAAAAACAAATAAATTATTACAGTCATTGTAATTTAAGTGGTCATTGGGAAAAGAAGTGTTGGAAGCTTTATCCTGAGCTTCATCACACACCAAGGAAGAAACCTGCTCCAACACTCACCAAGAAAGAGCTTGTGATCAACGTCCCTACACCAGTCTCTGAAAAAATATAGTTGCAGAAGGAAGGCACCTTCGATTGGTTGTGTAAGAAATGGATATTATTTTTGCATAGTCAAATTTAGCATACCCATGTAATACCTCCAATTTATTTTCTGGTTTTCATTGTTGAAAAAGTATGAAGGAAACTAAAGTGTTGAATGAACGTTGCAAGCAATTAGGACTGCGCACAAAGCCAAATGCATTGATTGAGCTATCTTATGGCTGGAAACCTGGTATTCAAAAAAATGCAACTAAGTGGGACGGTGATTGGGATAAATTTGGATATGAAGGTTTCTCTGTTGTTCAGGATCTGATGAATGAAGGGGTTGCACCCCAATCTCTCTGCAAACAATAGTTCATGTTTGGCATGGTATGATAACAGTCCTCCTCATGAAGGAAGATTTGATTTATCTTATTCAACAATATTAGATAGGAAAAGTGAGAATTCTTCCTCTACAGGACATCCACATACATCAAATGAATATTCTTATGCGCAGAAGTGTGGCTGGAATCTCACCATGAGAGATTTTGAAAGTGAAAGAAACTATTCCAAGCAATGATCACCGCACAATATCCTCCAACTCTGATGATCCATTTGGTGATGGAGGCTCATGGGAGGCTACATTTATTGATGAAAACGACTCATTTTGGGGCACTGACAAAAGTGTTGTTGACACTAAAATTTCATCGGATATAAGTAACTCGACAGTTACTTTTGATGGGGGTCGTAAAAGGTAGCTAGACAATCCAAAATTTGACTCTGTAGATTTTTTCCATTTGAAGTCCCTAAGAATCACAAGCTTTAGTGGAGCAGGAGATACTAAGGAGGGTGACAATGAGAATTATGACACCTTTGGTCCTCTGCGGACACGTGAGAAGTCACTATTCGATAATAACTCAGTACCAAGTACTCATTTAGTCAATAATGGTTCACCTGGATGATTTTCCAATGTAGGGTCCATGGATGATCATAACTCACACTTTGACATTTTTCCAAAATTTGATTCCTTCAGCGTACGAGACAGTGGGTTATTTGCTTCTCGTGATCCTTGTTCCAGGTCTGATTCTATTAGTAGTTTCAAATATGTCGGGCACAGTAGAGGTTTTACCTCATTTGATGATACTGATCCATTTTCCAGTACTGGGCCTTTTGAGGTTGAATCTTTTTCCAAGAAGTATGAGGAAAAACTCAAGAAGGAAGGAGAATCAGGTTCTCGTATGGCATCGGAGGAGGCTGCTTTTGGAGATCTTCAGGAATGGAAACTGGATCGCGCACCAGTCCTCACATGAACAAGTGGCTCAAGGCATGATGAGTTGTGTGGCACCTCCTCCATGTCGGCAGGCTAGAAGATCATTGAGGGATCCCGAGATGCGCCAAGTCAAGCGATCTCTAATTGATCGATGGATTTTTCAATTTTGTCATCCACTTATTCGGTGATTTGGGAGAAGACACAAGATCTGTTAAACTGATGAAGCCTTTCGAATTTCTCCCACTCAACGACGTGGCATGAAAGTCGATTGCTGGTTACTTGTGGCTAAAAGAACTTCTTGTACTTCTTGCTAGCTGACAGCACGTGGAATTGGGCTCTCTCATGCAGACGAAATTGGTGTGATTTCAGAATGATCCAGGTAGTTGTTCCCTCAATTTTGAGGATAAGTCTCGATAGGAAGATTGAGGAGATCAGGTGATAGGTTAGAGGTCGTGTGCAACGGAGAGGGCGCCAATGACCTCTAACCACCGCCGACAGAGTACCCTCACGATCAACTGCATCGTGATACTTTCGTTGATCTTAAAAAAATTCATTTTGGAGATATCGATGACCAAACAAGAGCACCAAAGTCAAGATTTGACCCGCCGACGGGCCCGAATTGTTTTTCCTTCGAAACACTGTAGGCAATTATGGTGCACGATTTACAGTCTATTGATGCTGCGAATTGTTTTTTTTTCATTGATGGGAAGAAACAGAGCAATTGAAAGCCTGGACCAAGTTATTGCAGAGGAGTGAGCATGATCTTAGAGAAAGGACAAATCCGGGAACTTGGGCGAAAGAGAGTTTCCTGCATCAGTGAATATGTTGCATCAGAGCGTTGTACCTTTTGCAATGCATCTGTGCAATTTAAATCTCCTGAAGTTTCCTATTGTCAAGATGGGCGTTGTAATTCTGGCAGCCAAAATCACAAACTCCAGTGTTGTGCAGTTTCTATGCAGGTTTGTCCTGGTTCTTACTGTTATACGGAGCATTGATACTGATTTAATGGATCCCATGTATCAATCGAGGTCCAAGAACGCAGCTGCACAGTTCTTTTGGATAGGTGGGCAACAAATGAAATCATCTCTGGGAAAATTATCAGACTGTAGGTCTGAAATGTATGGTGGCTTTTCAAAGAAGGATGTTGTTTGTTGGGAGTCAAATGTGCTATGGTCTCTGAAGTATTTCGAGGATGTATCAAAACCACTACTTCTTTGGGATGTTCTAATGGCACTATTGGCCCTAAAGGTTCTAACATTGAATTTGGTTGAATAAATACTCTCCAAATGGCTCTCTAGCTGATTCTCAGGAATTCGTCATGCGTGTACTTGGAAAGGAATCAAGACGGGTGTTCCTCTTTTCTCTTCTCCCTGAGGGTTCTATTTCTCTTCCACCTGAATGGACTGGAGATGATCCACGAGGGAGGTTGTTGTGATCATTTTTCACTGGTTGATGTCCAACAATCAGGTTTGTTGTATCGATGGCGGCCTCTCCATAGCCATACCAAAGCCAAACGTGTCAGGGCACTTTCTCCCTTCATCTCTTGGGTGCTGGCAGAATCGCAGCTCCATTCCTGATCGCTCTCTCATTATGGCTTTCAAGACCATTGCCACCATGTTTTATTGGTTGGGTTCTGGTGCGGTAAGAAAATGATGAATTTTCTTATAATATTTTTCTTCCAAAGTTTTCTTATAATATTTGGACTTATAATAGGGTTCAAATATCACATGAAATTTAAACGATATAATAATTTGGATTTTAATACATTCCCATGTATAATCTAGGAGTTCCAAAAAGGCCAAGATGTAAAAGGGGCACTTTTGAGAATGATGCACAATTTTGTAATGGGTATATAGAACCATAGAAGTTTCCCATTTGGGCATTTTTCGACATCAGATTTGGCATGAGAATTTCCTTGAAACTTGATATAAATTGCACTTTTTGTAGTGGAGATTGGAAATCATAAAGTTCCACCACTAGTGCACATTTGAGACATGTTTCCTTAACATTGAACTTAATGATTATGAAGCATGGTAATGGCGTTTTAGCCAATCTTGAGTGAGGATAGTGAGAGGTGTTATTTTGTGCCTTAATCCTTAAGTGGTTTTATTTTGTAATCATTATGTAAATAGTTTGAATGGGAGATTTTCCCAAGCCATTTTGGCATTCATTGTAAACTTGACCAAAGAGTGTAGTTATAAACTCTTGGAAAGTAATGTATGCCAAAGATTGTGGTACATGTATCATTTGTTACAGGTTGCAAGGTTATGCAGGTGTGGGCTTCGACATTTCAGTTCCGAATAATAGAGGTGAAGGAGACAAGGGATGTACCTTTCCAAACATTTTATTTGGAGTGGTTGCAAGTGTTGGCTTTGCATTCTGATTCCAAAGTACGTGTGTGAAGGAGTCTTGAAAGACTGTGCCTTTTGAGGACATTTGCATAGAGATAAAGTTGATACTTTTGGAGACCAAAAGGTTCTTTGTGGGGAGGCGTGACCCAGACAAATTTCCACACATGGAAGGACTTTGCTGTGTTCACCAAATTGATTTTCAGAGTGGTGAAAATGGTGAACTTATATGTCTTGAGTTTTATTTTCTCATGAATTTTATTAATTCTTTGTGAGGAAAAGGTGTCATGCATTTATTTTATGCTTTTATGAGATGCTCATGCATTTAATTGTTCTTTATGAGATTTTGGAAAACTCATGCACTTAATTCTTTTTGTAAAATGATTAATACTTATGAGGAAATTAAGACTCGCGTATTTTTAATTGAAATTGTAATTATGGAAATTGGTTTTTATGTCAGAAACCACCTCACACCAATTTTCCATTATTCTGAATTATAGGTTGAGAGAATAAAGGACATGGATGAGGAGTCGTTGGGTGGCTTTGAGACTTTTCCCATTATGTGCTTGAAGATAGTTTGAGATCCTACATTCATGGATATTGTCTTTCCTCTTTTGTAATTAAATCCTATTATTGTGGATCTAAGAATTAATTCTCTTTTTTAAGAGTGAGTAAGGAAAAACTATATAAGACCTTATGTGAGCCCTTTGTAAAGGGGAGAGTAATGAGGAATTAATGAGTGGAGTTAGAGAACCATAGTACTACTACTCCTAAGCATTTGAGAGACTTATTCGTGTAAGGAATTATCCTTCTTGATGTATGGAGAGATGTGAGTGTGAGTAGTCTTCTTGAATCCTCACTGAAGGAAAAGGCATCTCTTATGTAATCACTTATGAGAAGGTCCCAACATCTTTTGAAGAAGGAATGAAAGTGATCCGTATTCCAATTGAAGCGGTTCCAGAGACTTAACCCAGGAGGGGTGAACTCCATTACCAACATTGGTTGTCTCTCTCGTCTTTTTTATGTGCTTTATTCCATTTGAGTTCATGTATGTTATGTGTTATTGTTTAAAATGATGGTTAATCATGGACTCATATGCCTTTTAATCCTTATGCAATTAATTCATTAGAAAACGATTCTCTATTGAAAACTTGTGTAGAGTAAGTACTCACCCATTTTCAGATCACACACACGCTCTTAATAGCATGTGCACATTCCTACCAAGGGGTTGACTTGGTGTCCTCGGTGGTGATTCACAACTTGCAAGCCTATCACATCAAGAACATAAGTGTGCTGTTGAGAATGTGCACGATTTCCTACGTGACTGTGTTCATTCTCACCCCGTTCCACTTTTTTGTCCATCACCTTCTTGCGGACACCATCAAGTGAGCATTTTTTCCCAACATTTGCTTTGGAGATAGTGTCTCTTGGTGTATTTTACAAGTAGATTACTTTTAAGTAGTTTTTGAAATAATATTTTAGAGATCTTGTGTTTACTAAAGAAAGAATTATTCCACACTTGTGCCACCTTGTTTCCACCACAATTATGAATATAATTTATTTTGTAAAAAAAAAAATTCATAATTATAAGAAGAAAAATCACATCTCATCAAAAACAATTTTTCATCTTTTCCAACAATTATAAATTATTCGTGTAGTCATGTTCTGTGGTTTTTCTTGTTGTTCTTGGGTGGTAGATTGGTGCACGGTAATGGTCTGGTAAGTGATGTTGGCGCTCTCTTGATTCGGTCAGGTCGTGATGATTTTAGAGTTGGGTTTGTTGGTTG
>JZKD02S0531214.1:4158-16284 GCA_000966675.3 Picea glauca
ATACGTATGCCCCTTCCGCGGGCACGGGTAAGTCGGGGGGATTTGAACTTGAAACCTCATCGTACATAACACGCTATATCACGGCACTTGCCAATTGAGCTGCCCCCCGGGGGCTCACAACATTGACATGTTATCAGGCCCAGTTAAGGTGATTTTTTTTCTCCATTTATTTGTATATGTGGCTATGTTAGTTTTTTTAATCAAGCCTAGGCAAGGTGTTTTTCCCATCTATTTTTATGTATGGTTGTGTTAGTTGTTTTTGAATTTGTGATATCATTTTCCTTTTAAATTCATAAACTAAAACTTTTTTATTGTCCTTTTTTTCCAACCATATTGTATAAACAAGAAAAAAATATTATCATGTTTTTTTCAATCCATTGGTAATACAAAGAGGAAGGTAACAAAACCCTCAACTTCAACCATATTAAAAAAGAAAACATTATTGTAACCATCAAAAATAAATTATATAAATATAAAAAATAAAATGAATGATATCCAATATAACCCAAAACCCTTAATGATTTTTAAATATACCAAAAAATAAACCCTTCTTTATATATATATATATATATATATATATATATATATAGAGAGAGAGAGAGAGAGAGAGAGAGAGAGAGAGAGAGAGAGAGAGAGAGAGAGAGAAACAACATCTCAAAAATTCCTTAACAATGTGTAACATAGAACCCAAAAACCCTCAATGATGTTTCAAAAAACTCAATAAAACTCTCCCTATTCAATGTACACAATATATTAAAAGGCTCATACACCTGAGTAAAAAAATACGAATTGCACATATCATTGAGAGTAACAACATATGGTCCCCGAGGTGTAGGATAGTCGGTGACGGAGTGTGTTGTTGAGGCACTCTGTGATGTTAAAGTCACCGGTTCGAAACCTGCAGGGACAAAAAATCCAACCATGTTAAGGGTTGGTGTGGCTTAGGCCAGGTGCGATCCCCAGGTGATTTTGACAACTTAGGTGCCCCTGAGTCATGGTTTCTCAACCACGGGCTAGTCTCGTAGGTCACGGACAAACTAGCAAACAAAAAAAAAAGATAGTAACAACATATGACTTGAGACATGTTAGCTCAACATTGGAGACTCAATACATTATCAAAAGAAATTTTCACTAAATAAATGGTCCAGGTGGATATCAATGGCCACCAACCTTTTCCAACTGGCTCAAAACAATTTTCTGGCAATTTTGGCAATTTACTATTTTTAGCAGTTTTAACTTTCGGGGCCATTTTGACGGCCTAAATGAAGGCTTTTCAGGATAAATATTCTCAATGATACTCTAAGGCATGATTGATCCCCAAAAATCAATATCCTCTATGATACCTTTCCAACGGGCTATCATACGCCTAAAATGGAGATCGTATGCAAAAGTTACAACCCCGGGAAGTTGATGTACTAACTTACCCATACGGGGCCCACATGACTTTTGGCGCTTCATCTCCTAGGGTTAGGTTTTTGGATGTCTAGGGTTTTGGGA
The DNA here is from genome assembly GCA_000966675.3 of Picea glauca. NCBI lineage: Eukaryota > Viridiplantae > Streptophyta > Pinopsida > Pinales > Pinaceae > Picea > Picea glauca. The sequence continues at coordinate 5,656 of JZKD02S0531214.1, forward strand.
ATTCCTATTTATTGTAAAAAGGTCCTTCAGAGCCTCATTATAATCATCTTCTTGCGAATGAGCATAGTTGTCACATCTCTTCTCAAAGATAAGTCACCACCATTCCAGCAAGCTTGTTTCCACTGCACTTTACAGTTTCAGCTTATTTCCTTATTGAATAGAAAACCAGTTTTACTGTATCTCTATTATTTTTTGTTAAGCACCTGTTAATAATCTGTAGTCATTTTGGTATGCTCATAAAATATGGATTAGTGGTATCAGAGGGATCTGCTCCTTGTCGTCTTAATGCATGTCCCCAACGAGGTCGGAGTACAAAACGTTAGGTCTCGAGCTTGTTTCTCTTGAGGACAAAATATCTCGCACGCCCAAGAGACCTCTCATGGAAAGACAAAAGAAAGATGACAGGATAGGATATCCTTTCAAACTGTTGATTGAGGAATCCTTCACGCAACAAAGGAACAAGATGATGGATAGTTTCACACAAATCCTTTGGCGGCTACCAACAGGAAACGCATCTTCTTCGAGGGGAGGATCCACCCCCTTCAAGGTACAAATAAACTTCGATATTCCTATATTTGAAGTTTAGATAGACGCAGATGTTGTAAACAAGTGGTTGAATCTAATAGAAGGGCATTTTTTTGTCCATAACTTTTCGAATAGAGAAAATATTACTTTTGCGCTCCTCAAAGTCGTTCCCTGTGTCAAAGATATGAGTTTAGGCCTCGTAGTGTTATTATTACTTTGAACATGAAATTGTACAGGATACTCAAGGCAGTCCCACCTAGTTTTATTTCCTTGATCTCTACTAAGCAATGCAATAAGGTCATCTCTCAGACGAGGAAGTTTGTCTTCTTTGTGATTCTCTCTTAGAATAAGCAAAAGATCACAGCCACATCCAGGGTCTCTACGTCCGACCTCTCCACATAGCAGAAGAAAGTAGATAAGGTCATGGAAGAATACTCATATATCTTCTCCTCACCTACCAGGGTACCTCTGCACTGCTAGGTCAAGCACCCCATATCTGACCCCCGGCGCACCGCTTCCCAATGGGCCAGTCTATCATTGCTCTTTCTTAGAGAATGAGGAATCAAGTGAAAGATCCAAGAATTGCTCCACAAGGGGCACATCCATCCCATATCATCACCTTGCAGGAGCCAAATCATGCTAGTATAGAAGAAAGATGGAACTTGGTGAATCTGCATTGATTACCAGGCTCTGAATAAAATCACAGTAAAAAACCGGTACCCAATTCCCTGAATCGATGACCTCCTTGATCAACTCATGGGGGCCAAATACTTCAGTAAGATTGATCTGAAGTCTGGCTACCACCAGGCCCCGATAGAATATATAGATGTATGGAAAACCGCCTTCAAGTCAAAGGAACGCCTTTTTGAATGGTTGGTCATGCCCTTTGGTTTGACAAATGCTCCAGCCACTTTAACGAGGATGATGGACGATATCCTGCGACCTTTCACCAATACTTTTGTAGTGGTGTATTTGGATGACATTCTCATTTATAGCAGGACTTGGACCAAACACTTGCAGCCTATTCAGCAGGTTCTACACACCCTGCGGCAGCACAAACTATATGCCAACTTGGAAAAATGCTCCTTTGGCAGGGACAGGGTCCATTACCTAGGCTACATCATTGATCAGCATGGCGTACATGTGGATCCAGCCAAGATCCAAGTCATCTGTGACTGGCCAGCCCCAACCACACTCACTACGCTTCAAAGCTTCTTGGGCCTTGCCAATTTCTACTACAGGTTCATGTTGGGATTCTCCCATATTGCATGGGCCCTCAGCGAAATAACCAGGGGTGGTGGTAAGGTGAAATTTGCGTGGGGCCGGTCCCAACAACAAGAGTTCGATGATTTGAAGCAACGCTTGTCCTCAAAGCCCGGACGTTCACTACCAAACCTACAACAACCCTTTGAGATCAAGACAAATTCTTCAGACTATGCAATGGCCATCGTTCTCACTCAGCACGGCCACCCCGTGGCCTATCATAGTGAGACACTATCAGATGTTGTCTATAAGTAGCCTATTTACGAAAAAGAAATGTACTCCATTGTGAAAGCCTGCCGCCAGTGGAGATATTACATCCTTGGGAAGGATATAGTCATCCACACTGATCTTAAGCCATTGCAGTTCATGCAGACACAAGGAAAATTACAGAATGATCGCCATCAAAAGTGGTCCACATACTTGCATCAATTCCGCCTCAACATCAAGTATAAAACAGGAAGCACCAATCACGTCGTTGATTTCCTCAGTAGACCTCCAGTCATGGCACTCACCATAGTGCTAGAATCTTGCAGCCATGAAACCTCTGGATGGCCCCAACTCTATGAGACAGACCCGGAGTTCACCACCACCTACCAAATGTTGGGTGCAAACATAGTTGTCGATAATTTCCATCTTAAGGATGGGTTGTTGTGTCATCTGGGACATATCTATGTTCCATCAAGTGAGAAAGTGAAGATGATCTAGGAAGCCCACTACAGTCAGGTGGTAGGACACTTCGGCATCGAAAAGATAGTGGCGATGCTAGAGAAACATTTCTACTGGCCAAAACTTCGACAGGAGGTCAACAAGTATATCAGGTCCTGCGCTATTGCTAAACTGACCACTAAGAAATAGGGCCTGTACACCCCTCTTCCTACTACTGACAGGCCATGGGAATCCATCTCAATGGACTACATGTCAGGCCTCCCATCCACCAAGCAGAGAAATGACTGTGTTTTTGTGGTTGTTGATTGCTTTTCTAAGATGGTGATTCTGGTTGCCTGCAATAAGAACATCACAGTAGAGGCCACTACCAAGCTCTTCTTTAAACGAGTCTTGGTACATTTTGGAATACCACAAACCATTTTCTCAGATCGGGACAGTCGATTTCTCAACACATTTTGGTCGAGTGTCTAGTCACTATTGGACACCAATCTCACCGAATCCATGGCCTTCCACCCCTAGACAAATGGCCAAATGGAGGCCATAAATCGAATGATTGTGCATATCCTTCGCATGTGTAATTAAAATCACCCTCGCACATGGGATGAGAGCCTTCCCTATGTTCAACATAGCTACAACTGAGCCCTTCATAGCTCAACCGCCCACATCCCCTTTCAGGTGTGGCTGGGATTCCAACCATTGGTTCCCATAGATGTTGCACTTCCCCTTGCGTTCACCTCGACCGACTCATCTCCTACTCCAACTGAAGCTGACAAAGCTACCCGGTTCAGTGAGCGGATCCAGTACATCTACCAATAGGTTAAGGATATCCTACAGAAGTCCAATGACAAGTACAAGCAGCACCATGATCAACATCGGGTGCCACATAAGTTTCAGGTGGGTGACAAATTTTTGTTGCACTTGCAGAAAGAACGCCTTACATAACCCCATCGGAAGCTTCGCCCACTCTGTTATGGGCTATACACCATCACCAAGGCTCTTGGGGATAATGCTTTTGAGCTCAACATTCCTCCTTTCCTTGGTCTACACCCAGTGTTCAACGTGGATCTCCTTCGCCCTTATTTCCCACCATTATTGGACACCTCAGACGTAGTAGAACAACTGACACCAATAGAGCTCAACCTCGAATGCATACAAAAAGAATCTAGTGATCATATTGTGGACACATAGATCAAGGGCACTCGACAGCAAAGGATCCAGCTTTATCGAGTCGTCAAAGCAGGGCAGCTCATGCACCAAGGCAAGTGGCTCACCCGGGGCCAAATTCAGTAGAAATTTCCTCATCTTATGGGGGAACTCAATGCAATGGAGAACACTGCTTCCTAAGTAGGGAGGATTGATCCAGGTGGATATCGGTGGCCACCCACCTTTTCCAACTATCTCAAAACATTTTTCTGGCAATTTTGGCAATTTACTATTTTTAGCAGTTTTAACTTCTGGGGCCATCTTGAGGACCTAAATGAAGGCTTTTCGGGATCAAGATTCTCAATGATATTTGAAGGCATGATTGATCCCCCAAAATTAATCTCCTCTATGATACCTTTCCAACGGCCTATCATATGCCTAAAATGGAGATCGTATGCAAAAGTTACGACCCCGAGAAGTTAATGTACTAACTTACCCATACGGGGCCCACATGACTTTTGACACCTCGTCTCCTAGGGTTAGGTTTTTGGATGTCTAGGGTTTTTTGATGTCTAGGGTTTTTGGCATTTTTTTTTATTGTAAAAAAGGCCTTCATAGCCTCATTGTAATCATCTTCTTGCAAATGAGCACAGTCGTCACATCTCTTCTCAGAGATAAGTCGCCACCATTCGAGCAAGCTTGTTTCCACTGCATTTTATAGTTTCAACTTATTTCCTTATTGAATGGAAAACCAGTTTTACTATATCTCTGTTATTTTGTAATAATCACATGTTAATAATCTGTAGTCATTTCGTTCTGCTCATAAAATTTGGATCAGTGGTATTAGAGGGGTCTGCTCCTTGTCGTCTTAATGCATGTCCCCAACGAGGTTGGAGTACAAAGAGTTGGGTCTCGAGCTTGTTTCTCTTGAGGACAAAATATCTTGCACACCCAAGCAACCTCTCATGGCAAAATAAAATAAATATGATGGGACGGGAGATCCTTTCAAACTGTTGATTGAGGAATCCCTCACGCAACAAAGGAACGAGATGATGGATAGTTTCACGCAAATCCTTCGGTGGCTACCAACAAGCGATGCATATTCTTCGAGCGGAGACACCGCCCCCTTCAAGGTACAAATAAACTTTGATATTCCTATATTTGAAGCTCAGATAGACACAGATGTTATAGACAAGTGGGTGAATCTACTAGAAGGGTATTTTTTTGTCCATAACTTTTCGAATAGAGAAAATATTACTTTTGCGCTCCTCAAAGTTGTTCCCCATGTCAAAGATTGGTGGGAAACTTCCTGTGAGAAAAAGGAAACAGAGGAACCCTCATTATTTACAATCACAGCCATCTGGGAATCCTTCAGGGATGCTATTAAGGAACAATACTACCCTGTCAGAAGTTATGACAACTTGTATACGAAATGGACCACACTGCGGCAAGAAAGAGACCAAGCAGTGCCAGTTTTCACAAATATCTTCCATACCTTGTGCACCAAGTTGGGTATCAAATATTCAGAGTGACATCTGGTGCTGAAGTATCATGGTGAACTGCATAGATACATCGAGACTGAAATGGAATTTATGGACATCTCATCCTTGGGCGCAGCCTACCGATATGTTGTCAAAATCGAGCAGAATCTCAAATGGAAGACGCGGTAATTTGGGCCTGGGAACCCCTCACAAAAAAAGCCAGGAAAGGTTGGCCCCAACCCACCGAACAAAGGATAGAACAAAGATGGACAGTATCAGGGCAACCAGTCAATGCTGCAAGAAAATAAGGACACCGGAAAGACAAAGAAAGATACTGGGAAGTGTTGCAACTTCCATAAGAGCCCTTGGCATAACATTGTTGGCTGCCGCTCAAAGTAGTCGCTAGTGGCCGAAGTGAAAGCCTATGAATCGGATGCAGGTTCCGACTCTGAGCCAGAACCAGAAAGGGGAAGACGGATCATTGACGTGGAACCAAGTTCCACCATTGCTACCACCAAGCTCCAACCTGGTAAACCAGATAAGCCAGAAGAAGGAGAACACCTCTTCCATTCATAGATGTGGGTAAAAGGCACCCCGCTGCACTTCATCATTGATAGCGGTAGCCAGAAGAACCTCATCTCAGTAGAGGTCATCAAGCGGCTGGCCCTACCAATAATGCCGCACCCACAACCCTACACCATTGGATGGCTCCACCAAGGAAGCGATCTCCGCGTCAGCCAACAGTGTCGACTGTTGTACAGCATCAAGCCCTTCAAAGACGAGGTATTGTGTGATGTTTCTCCTCTCAAAGTTTGTGATGTTATTTTGGGCCAACCTTATTTATGGAAACGTCATCTTGTATATGAGTCTAGGCCTTGTAATTTTATTATTACAAATTTTACAGGATACTCAAGGTAGTCCCACCTAGTTCTATTTCCTTGATATCTGCTAAGCAATGCAGAAAGGTCATCTCTCAGATGGGGAAGTTTGTATTCTTCATGATTCTCTCTCAGAATAAGCAAAAGATCACATCCACATCTAGGGTCTCTACGGATGACCTATCCACACAGCAGAAGCAAGTAGATAAGGTCGTGGAAGAATACTCAGATATCTTCTCCTCACCTACCGGGAAACCTCTGCACTTCCAGGTCAAGCACCCCATCGATCTGAACCTAAGCGCACCACTACCCAATGGGCCAGTCTATCATCAGTTTCTATTAGAGAATGAGGAGATCAAGTGACCGATCCAAGAACTTCTCCACAAGGGGCACATATGTCCCATCTCATCACCTTGTGGGAGCCCAATCGTGCTGGTACAGAAGAAAAATGGAACCTGGCGACTCTGCATTGATTACCAGGCTCTGAATAAAATCACAGTTAGAAACCGATACCTGATTCCTTGAATCGAAGACCTCCTTGATCAACTCACGGGGGAAAAATACTTCAGTAAGATTGATCTGAAGTCTGGCTACCACCAGGTCCCGATAAAATAGACAGATGTATGGAAAACCGCCTTCAAGTCAAAGGATGGCCTTTTTGAATGGTTGGTCATGCCCTTTGGTTTGACAAATTCTCTAGCCACTTTCATGAGGATGATGGATGATATCTTGTGACCATTCACCAATACTTTTGTAGTGGTGTATCTGGATGGAATTCTCATTTACATCAAGACTTGGGTCGAATACTTGCATCATATTCAGCAGGTTCTTCACACCCTGCGGTAGCACAAACTATATGCCAACTTGGAAAAATGCTCCTTCGGAATGGACAGGGTCCATTACCTGGGATACATCGTTGATCAGCATGGCGTACATGTGGATCCAACCAAGATCCAAGTCATCCGTGACTGGCCAGCCCCAACCACACTCACTGAGCTTTGGAGCTTCTTAGACCTTGACAATTTCTACTGCAGGTTCATGTTGGGATTCTCCCATATTGCATGGGCCCTCATCCAAATAACCAGGGGTGGTGGTAAGGAAAAATTTGTGTGGGGTCGGTCCCAACAACAAGCATTCGATGATTTGAAGCAGCACTTGTGCTCAGCCCCAATACTTTCACTACCAGACCTGCAGCAGCCCTTTGAGATCGAGACAGATGCTTCAAACTATGCGGTGGGCATCGTTCTCACTCAGCACGACCACCCCGTGGCCTATCATAGTGAGCCACTATCGGATGTTGTCTATAAGTACCCTACTTACAATAAATAAATGTACTCCATTGTGAAATCCTGCCGCCAGTGGAGACATTACTTTCTTGGGAATGAGACAATCATCCACATTGATCATAAACCACTGCATTTCATGCAAACACAAGGAAAATTGGAGAATGATCGCCATCAAAATTGGTCCACATACTTGCAGCAATTCCACCTCAACATCAAGTATAAAATAGGAAGCACTAATCGCATCATTGATTGCCTAAGCAGACAACCAGTTGCAGCATTCACCACGGTGCTAGACTCTTGCATCCATGAGACCTTTGGATGGCCCCAATTTTATGAGACAGACCCAAACTTCACCACCACCTACCAAATGTTGGGTGCAAACGCAGTTGTCAATAATTTCCATCTTCAATATGGGTTGTTGTGTCATTTGGGCCATATCTGTGTTCCATCAAGCAAGCGAGCGAAGCTGATCTGGGAAGCCCACTACAGTCGGGTGGCAGGACACTTCGGTGTCAAAAAGATAGTGGTGATGCTACATAAACATTTCTACTGGCCAAAACTTTGACAGGAGGTCAGCAAGTATATCAGGTCATGCACTGCCTGTGTTATTTCCAAACCAACCACTAAGAAACAGGGCCTGTACACCCCTCTTCCTACTCCTGACAGGCCATGGGAATCCATCTCAATGGACTACATGTCGGGCCTCCTGTCCACCAAGCGGGGAAATAACTTTGTTTTTGTGGTTGTTGATTGCTTTTCTAAGATGGCGATTTCGGTTGCCTGGAAGAAGAACATCACAGCAGAGGCCACTACCAAGCTCTTCTTTGAACGAGTCTGGGTACATTTTGGAATCCCACAAACCATTGTCTCAGATTGGGACAATTGATTTCTCATCACATTTTGGTCGAGCCTCTAGTCACTGTTGGACACCAAGCTCACCAAATCCACGGCCTTCCATCCCCAGATAGATGGCCAAACCGAGGTCGTAAATCGAATGATTGTGCATATCCTTCACATGTGTAATTCAAAACACCCTCACACATGGGATGAGAGACTTCAATATGTCCAACATAGCTACAACTGAGCCCTTCATAGCTCAACCGACCATAGCCCCTTTCAGGTGAGGTTGGGATTCCAACCATTAGGTCCCATAGATGTTGCACTTCCCCTTGCGATCACCTCGACCGACTCATCTCCTACTCCAACTGAAGCTGACAAAGCCACTCAATTCAATGGGCGGATCCAGCACATCCGCCAACAGGTTTAGGATATCCTACAGAAGTCTAGTGACAAGTACAAGCAGCGTCATGATCAACATCGGGTGCCACATAAGTTTCAGGTGGGCGACAAAGTTTGGTTGCACTTGCAGAAAGAACGTCTTACAGGACCCCATTGGAAGCTTCACCCAATCCGTTATGGGTCGTACACCATCACCAAGGCCATGGGGGATAATGCTTTTGAGCTCAACATTCCTCCTTTCCTTGGCCTGCACCTAGTGTTGAACGTGGATCTCCTTCGCCCTTATTTCCCACCATTATTGGACACCTCAGATGTAGCAGAACCACTGAAACCAATAGAGATTAACCCCAACTGCATACAATAGGAATCCAGTGATCATATTTTGGACACACAGATCAATGGCACTCGACAACAAAGGATCCATCTTTATCGTGTCGTCAAAGCAGGGTAGCTCCTGCACCAAGGCAAGTGGCTCACCCGGGGCCATATTCAATAGAAATTTTCTCATCTGATGGGGGAAATCAATGAAATGGAGACCATTTATCCCTAAGGAGGGAGGATTGATCCAGGTGGATATTAGTGGCCACCCACCTTTTCCAACTGGCTCAAAATAGTTTTCTGGCAATTTTGGCAATTTACTATTTTTAGCAGTTTTAACTTACGGGGCCATTTTGAGGGCCTAAATTAAGGTTTTTCGGGATCAATCTTCTCAATGATATATGAAGGCATTATTGAGCCCCCAAAATGAATCTCCTCGATTATGCCTTTCCAACAGGCTATCATACGCTTAAAATGGATATTGTATGCAAACATTACGACCCCAGGAAGTTGATGTACTAACTTACCCATACGGGGCCCACATGACTTTTGGCGCTTCATCTCCTAGGGTTAGGTTTTTAGATGTCTAGAGTTTTTGGCATTCATCTTTATTGTAAAAAATGCCTTCAGAGCCTCATTTTAATCATCTTCTTGTGAATGAGCGCAGTCGTCACATCTCTTCTCAGAGATAAGCCGCCACCATTCCAGCAAGCTTGTTTCTGCTACATTTTACAGTTTCAGCTTATTTCCTTATTGAATAGAAAACCGGTTTTATTGTATCTCTGGTATTTTGTGTTAAGAACCTGTTAATAATCTGTATTCATTTTGTTTTGCTCATAAAATATGGATCAATGGTATCAGAGTGGTTTTCTCCTTGTCATCTTAATGCATGTCCCCAACAACGTCGGAGTAAAAAGAGTTGGGTCTCGAGCTTGTTTCTCTTGAGGACAAAAGTTCTCACATGCCCAAGCGACCTCTCATGGCAGGAGAAAAGAAAGATGAAGGGATAGGAGATCCTTTCAAACTGTTGATTGAGGAAGCCCTCACACAACAAAGGAACGAGATGATGGATAGTTTCGATCAAATCCTTCGGAGGCTACCAACAGGCGATGCATCTTCTTCGAGCGGAGGCACCGCCCCCTTCAAGGTACAAATAAACTTCGATATTCCTATATTTGAAGGTAATATAGACGCAGATGTTGTAGACAAGTGGTTGAATCTACTAGAAGGGTATTTTTATGTCCATAACTTTTCGAATAGAGAAAAGATTACTTTTGCGCTCCTCAAAGCCATTCCCCATGTCAAAGATTGGTGGGAAACTTTCTGTGAGAAAAAGGAAACAGTGGAACCCTCATTATTTACAGTCACGACCACTTGGGAATCCTTCAGGGATGCTATTAAGGAACAATACTACCCTTTCGGAAGTTATGATGACTTGTATACCAAATGGACCACACTGCGGCAAGAAAGAGACCAAGCAGTGCCAGATTTCAAAAATATCTTCCATACCTTGTGCACCAAGCTGGGTATCAAAGATTCAGAGCGACATCTAGTGCTCCAGTCTCATGACGCTCTGCATAGATACATCTAAACCGAAATGGAATTTCTGGACATCTCATCCTTGGGCACGGCCTACCGATATGGCGTCAAAATTGAGCAGAAGCTCAAACAGAAGACGCGGAAATTTGGGCGTGAGAACCCATCACAACAAAAGCCAGGAAAGGGCGGCCCCAACCCACCAAACAAAAGACAAGAAAAGATGGATAGTATCAGGACAACCAGTCCAAGTTGCAAGCAAATAAGGACATTGGAAAGACAAAGAAAGATATT
>JZKD02S0531214.1:40439-53314 GCA_000966675.3 Picea glauca
GTGAACAATTGTATCATTCTATGTTCTCAGAGAGAAGGGATGGCTTCGTCAGATAAAGAAGATTTTATTTATGAGACATCAGCAAATTGTTCGCATACCTCTTTTGTTTGGACTAGGAAATGTGATAGGAATGTTTGTAATGCAAATGAGACGTCGTATTTTTCAACTAGTCAGAATTTTGATCATAGTGCAAGCAATTTTATTCAACATGTTCCTCGTGAAATTCCTAAATCAGAGGACTTTGAAGCCACCAATGATGAAGAGGAAGAATATGATGGTGATAAATCTATTCAACAGTTTAATAGTAATGAAAATAATCAAATTGTAGGTCAAAGTGGAGACTATGATCAACGTTTAAATGATTGGGATGAAAATTTTCCTCCAAGTGAGGAGTTTCAAGGTACCGATGAAGATTTCCAAGGCACCAAAGACAATGATGGATAAATTCCCTCAAGTGGAAATTTTAAAAGCAGTGAAGATGATTATGACAATGGTGGACACTTTTTCCCAAGTGGGGAATTTAAAGACAGCGATGTTGGTGATGATGAATTTCCTCCAAGTGGGGATTTTGAAGGTACTGATGAAGATTTTCCTCCAAGTGAGGATTTCCAGGCACGAATGAGGATGATGAAGAATCCCCCCCAAGTGGGGATTTTAAAAGTAATTATGACGATTATGGAAATGCTAGGCAGTCTTTCTCAAATGAGGAATTTAAAAGAATCAATGTTGGGGATGATTATTTTCCTCCAAGTGATGATTTTCAAGGTACCGATAAGGATAATGAAGATTTTCCTCCAAGTGAGTATTTTCAAGACAGTAATGAGGATGATGAAGAATATCTCTCAAGTGACGATTTTCAAAGTAGTGAAGATGATTGCACCATTGGTGGACACTCTTTCCCGAGTGATAAATTAAAAATAAAAAATGTTGATGTTGATTTTCCTCCAAGTGGGGATTTTCAAGATACTGATGAAGATTTTCAAGGCACTAAGCAGGATGGTGAAAATTTTCACTCAAATGGGGATTTTTAAAGCAATGAAGATGATTATGCCAATTGTGGACACATTGTTGATGATGATTTTCCTCCAAATGATTATGTTGATGATGATGTTCTCAATCATTCAGCTGCAACAAATCAAGGTGATCGACATTCTCTAATTCAATCTCCTGACAATGTTTTTCTTGATACTCCTTGTGGTGATAAGGAAAATCCTTCTAGTGAGGATGATGAAATAGTGGAGACATTGCAAAGAAACATTGTGTCTAGGACCAGGAATAGACATTTTTATATTAATCCAAATCATTCTAGTTATACAAGGTCTAGGAAATAATTTCTCACTAAATCAATTTCCATAAGTGAATTAATTTCAAGTGAATGTTGTCAAAAGAATTGTTTGAAAAGCATGGACTACATGTATGCCTTGAATAAAAGGAAGACATATTTTTCAATGAATAAGAGCATGCAAAATTCATATTTGATGGGGTGCATGATATCCACCAATACAGGATATGATTATCRCATTGGGAATATTTTACTTTGCAGAAAGGCTTTCAAAAAAATTCACTCAATTGGTAATCTTCGTCTATCAAGAATCCAGACAAGGTTGGAAAAAGATCCTTCATTTTATTCAAAGGTACATCATGGATGAGAGAATGGGTCATTGACAAACACTACATTTTCATGGATGTGTGATTTCTTTTCCAAACATGGAGAGTGTATGCCAAATAGAGACACAATACATATTCCAGATAATTTATCAAGGAGGGAAATCTACAACTTGTACAAAGGATATGTTGAAGGTGTTGAAGGAAATGGTAATTTTATTACATATGCGTATTTTACAAGAATATGGAAGAAAGAATTCAACAATGTATGTATTCCTAAGAAGTCAAGGATGGGGATTTGTAGTATATGTGTTACTCTTAAATCAAGAAGCGATAAATCTGAAGGAGAAGAAAGAGGTATGTATTTACTATTTTGTTTTTTGTTTTTTTAATTGAATAGTTATCAAATATGAAAACATACGATCAATATTTTCATTTTATGTCATGTGCAGATTCCATAGTCAAAGCACTTCAAGAACATTGGAATCAATAATCAAGTGAAAGACAAAAGTTGTACAAACATCAGAAGAAGTGTTATGATGCTCCAAACAAATATTTAGGTATGATAATTGATGGCATGGACCAGAAGAAAACACTTCTACCACATTTTTTCTATACACCCAAAAATTTACAGGAAGAGAATTTCATTCAGTTTCACTTGGTTGGTTGTATGGTTTTCAATAGAAAAATGTGTCCAATGGTTTACTTCACAGCTCCAAATATTCATAATGATGCAAATCTGACCATCACCATAATTCATCATGTGCTCACTCACTGGTCTGGAAATATTCCTCAATTTCTCTATCTACAGTTGGACAACACTAGTTGTGAAAATAAAAAGCAAATTGTGTTTGGATATCTAAGCATGCTAGTTGAAATGGGAATATTTATGTTAGCATCAAAAGTCACTCCTGGATTGCTTGCAGGAGCAGAGCCTGACGCCCATCAGTTTTATGTCACGATTTGTTTAATGGGGTGATCAAATGGATAAAGACTCGAGAAGATAAAACCTTAACTCAGGAAACCGGGTCTGATATGTATGCAGCAAGGGAGGTCTTGATCCAACTTCTATTAGTGAATGGATTAAAGGGTGGTAGATAGAAGACTTGTGAGAAGGATGAACAAAACTGCCTAGGGCGACGGGCCTTCAGAAGCTTGAGGATGAAAAACTCAGAAGCCAAGATCCTCTTGGTCCGGAGCTTCAAGGAGTTGAAGAGTGACTCGACTGGATCCTCCAATTCCAAGTCGTTCAGCGCTACAAAAATCACAGGGACCGATTAGAAACAATGTAACTGCTACAGTGATCCAACCTACATCATCCTATAACAGTTACAACTTGACTGGATCCTCCAATTCCGAGCTGCTCTAACACAGTATACAAGAGATGGAAAAGAGGCTAACATCCATAAAGTAAGAAGTCTCAAATGCCATATACATTAACCAGAGCGACCAACGCTTCATCAAAACTTTACAATCGGGAGCCTTGCTCAACCATCGATCCTTACAAAAATGGCGAAAACGCCTACATATACTCCAAAACAACAACAGCAGCAAAAACAAGACGCTACATTAAAATATTGTGTCTGCATGTCTTCTGACAATCTGCCCATGTAGACTCAGGATGATCGTGTGCCTGTGACAGACGCTACCTTAACTTCGCATGGCCTTTGAAAGGGAGGTAGCCGAAACATTAAAGGCCAAAATGGCATGTGCAGACTTCTCTGTATAATCGAGGACTTCGGCATGGATTCTTTGGATAATCAGTACACAGAACTCCTTCGAACAGACCGCTTGCCAGACCCTCCATACCTCATATTCAATGAATGAAAGGAGGTTTCAACCATCCGTTCTTGCCTTCATTTACTCCAAGCGGAAACCAGGAGCGAAATCATATCCGTTGGCATATGGAAATCGTGATGATCCTTTCGGCGACTGGACTCAATGCTTTTGGCCCCTTTTTCTTAGCTCTTTTGTTTCCCAAATGACCACGGACCGTGACCTTGCTTTTATTTCCATAGGGGCTTTCGGCATTCACAAATAGGAAGGAGTTGATCCTTGCTTATCATAGTTGCAATGGGCGAAACGCCGAGACGGCTCAATTGGGTGCCACACGTCCTCCAAATCTGATGGTCCTAAACTCTCCCGACCCTGCTGTGGGCCCCAGGCCCTGGACACTCTCGTTACTTCACGCATCGGGGACATGAGGGAGCTGCTACTTGCGCTTCGAAATTGTGATGGGCGAAAAGGAGGGGAGCCTAATTGTGCATTAAGTGTCTGCTTCAGATGGACGGCTGAGACTTCCCCTTGATACTGTGGGCCCGACTTTGGGCGCCATCAGCGCTTCGAGGTTCGGGGTTTCTAAATGTAAAATGAAATAAAACCTTCACCCCTTGAACTCGCGACTGTCGAAAAGCTGACGCAACTGGATCTCGTGCCACGCGTCCCTCGGATGGACGATTGTGACTGCCCCTTGATACTGCGGGCCCGACTTTGGGTTCCATCGGCGCTTTGGGGTTCGGGGTTTCGAAATGTACAACGACATAAAACCTTCACCCCTTGAACTTGCAACTACCGAAAATCCAACGCGACTGGATCTCGCGCCACGTGTCCCTCGGATGGACGTCTGTTATTCTTCCCTGCATACAATATGGGCGCGATCTATTTGCGCTAATCTCGACGCAACTCTACTATCTGTGATTTCCCGCTGACCGTCGATCTACTCTTATGAAAGGATCTGGACCGTCGTCAATATAATTTCACTCGCTTACTGGCTGGAAGCTTGAAACGAGATTTTTCCATGCTGCGCTTGGGCGCTCCTCGTACAACTTGCAGACCCGAATATTCTCGTGCCTAGGACAAGAAATGTCGCTAACACTTTCAAAAGGTGAAATTTGATTTCCTTCTTGTTGGACACACTCATGATCATATTGATCAAATGTCCAGTCATTTTTCAGTGACATTGAAGAGGAAAAATGTTGGAATTCTACCATCATTGATTGAATATATTAAGAAAGCATACATTCCAGAGCTTGCTTTTCATATATTAGAAGAAACTCTTGACATGCGAAGATTTATTCAGGGATCGCATCATGAAGAAAAAAGTATTTAGCAACTTAATGACATTAGCTTCCAACATCAATCTTGTTTCAAAAAAATTGATGGGAAAACACTTATATGGGGAAAGAAGTATTCAACTACTACAGAATGGGGGCCTTCATCAAGTTTATCATTTTTGAACTTCATTCCATATTGTCCAATATTTGCATCAAAGTTATTATTTTTACAATCAGTTGCTGAAATCCATAATGCGTGGAGGCGTAATAGAGATGTAGATTATTCTGAATGCCTGGAAGAAATAAAAAATTCCATTAAGGATACATATGAGTACTTGTTGTGGGTGGGAAATCCTCCTACGGACTAGCATTAAGGGTTCTGTAATGCATGCAGAAATGACCTAAAGTCTCCTACTTTTTACCATCATCCCAATCATAAACCCCATTATTCATATGTAAATATAAGGTTAAAAAGATCAAGTTATTGTACCTTAATTTCCGTGTTTGATGTCAATCCTTTAACATTTGGTCGCTCCTTGACTGTGAATCTTCTCCCAAAGTTTACCTGCATTCATAAACAAACAAACAAAGAACTTCAAACATGCATATGATCTATGAACTAATGGGTTAGAGATTCTATCAAAATATAATCAATATTAAACATTAAAAACCTCATATGGTAGGATGGGAAAAGTACTATTTTTATTAATCTCACAAGAGTAACTTACAATAGTGAGATTGACCACTGCTCCTTGAATCTGGTCCTGGGCTCCTCTTCAACTGTGCTCCAACTGCTTTTGTATATGCTTCTCTTCACACAATGGTTGCAAAAGGTTGGGGCAAAGGGAATGAAAAATCGGGTAGAGTTTCTTTATAATTATTTTCCCCCTTTCTAATGGGACCCCTACCCCTTCTTTTATAGGCTAGAAAGGGCTAGGTGTTTGGTCAAGTGACCGACTATGGGCGGTCAAACAGTTTAGGTAACTTACCCAAAACTATGACTTATGTCTGCAACTTTCCATTTTTCATTCTTTTGTAGGTATACGCGGGTTGTAGTGGGTCAACTAGCGTATACATGCATGCAATAGTGGAGACGAGCGCGTGTGCCTTAAAAAAGGGTGTTTTTAAGAAGAGTTGTTCAGTAGTGGCTTGGCAAAAATGGAAAATGAGATGGCATGATGTCGGGTATGCATGTATGGTGCAAATTAGGGTTATAACAGTACTTTGATGTTGCTAATTATGTTTGGTGGGAGTCTTTTTCAATAGTCGAAGTGACATAATTTCAAGCTCAGCAAATGAAGATACAATGTTGAAGACTCCATTTCATTGGCCACAAAATATACCAAATGAATCTGAAGAAACAAACATTGTTGAAGTTCAACAAGAATCTCAAGGTGCTATTGAGTTTACACAAGCAGAGGAAAGAGAAATGTATATTGGTTCGTGAAGGTCATGTGCACAATATGAAGCCATGGAATACCTTTACAGGGATTCAGTACAAGATATTAAGGAGGGTGGCATGATTGCAATTTTAGTGACTAAAGATCCACACAGTTATCCATTCTGTATTGGAAAGGTTATAAAGATTGAGAAATAAAATGATGATGTTCTTGCAATTGAAGTGCATTCGTATGCAACAAGTACACACCCATTCAATGGTGTGTACAAGCCAGAGATGGTGGTTGAGAAACATATCAATAGAAAGAGAAAAAGAAAGGGTCAAAATACAACTCGTCGTCGCACTGACCTCTTAAAATTAGATGGTGTTGACATACTTGTTTATGACTTCAATTTGACAAAGAGAGTAACTTTTCACTCCAAGAAAATAGATATTATCAAGAGGTTGTTGCCACAAGAAATAAATACAAGATGGGAGTCTGTTGAACCTAGTCGTATATCTAAAAGGCATTTGACATCTGAAATGTTGGGCATGCATGTAGACTGAGATGGTGCATTCATTGACAATAGAGAAGAGTATGGATCATATACATCTTCATCCAATCATTCATTTGAAGACAATGTAGACTTTGATGGTATTTTAGAAACCATGAGTCAATATGAATAAGTGTATGAAACATTTTATGCATTTGTTATCCATATGATGTTTGTATGGTAACTAGAAATGAGCATTGAAATCACATATGATATTTACATGAAGTTATGAATATTTTGTTATTTTTTATGAATAATATGTTTTTTATTATGGATAATATAATAAAATTTACTAGCTCATATGTTTTGAATATGGACAATATAACAATACTTTTAAGAAATAATTTATGTTTCATTCAATGTAACTTGTATTTAATTTTTTTTTATTATAAGTAAAAAAATAATTAAAAAGTGACGTTGAATTTTTAAAGTATATTGTGATATTTTCATGGTAGTGTTACCTTGTGCTTTGAGTGATAATAAGATTTAAAAAGTTATAATTTAAGGGTTGATTTTATGATTTTGTTAACAGTAATGATGAATTATTTTACCACTTTATAAAAATGCGTCTTTTTCATACCCCAATTTTAGGATGTGTGCTACCAGTAGCAGTACTTTTCAATTTGATGGTTGATTTTGAGGTTTTGGTTTTAATGGTACCAAGTGATAAAAATACGATTTCAAATGATCTCAAATTTTAATGTTTTGAAAAGAAAAGAAAAAAATCAAAAACATTTTCTTTTTTTTAGGTGTTGATTTTAAGGTTTTTCTGAGCTATTGTCTGAGTTTTGAAAGCCATGTTTGAAAAAGGTTGTAATTTTGACCCCGTTTAAAAAAACGGTGCTACCTGTAGCACCACTTTTTTATTTGGGGGTTGATTTTGATGTTTTTTATGAAAAAATATGGTTTTTTTAGGCCAGAGTTCTCGTTTTGAGGTCACAGTTCTCATTAAGTCGGTAACTATGTTTCCTAGCTTGGGATTCCATGGGGCTTGAAGCCCATAGGTTGAATTTCAAGATCTCACATGTCGGATCATGGAGACATGCCTTTGGAGGCCTAGAAGACATCATGGAGGACCTAACCTAGCCCCTACCACCTAAACATTTTTCCCAAGAAGGAAAAAATGTCACCCTTAAAGGCTTGACATCATAAAGGGGCTAGGGTTTGGTGGTGGTTGAGGAAACTTGGAACGTTTTGGAGGAAATATCCCATGGATCATGGAGGATATGGCTTGGATCGAAGACACTTGGATTTTGGAATCTCGGCATCCCTTCTCCAATCTCAACAATTTGACTTAAAGTGCCAAAAGTTACCCAAAAGGAGGGCGACGTCATGTTTTAGGGTTTCTTTCATGTGCAAAAGTATTGTTGGCCCTTGACCAAGTTTTGGGACTTAATTGGTCATGTTTGACCATTTTTTGGACTTCGACAGCCTGTCGAAGGAGGAGCGCAAGACGAAGTAGAGATAACAGGATCTCGGCCCACTTTTGGGTCCCCTTTTGGGTTTTTGGGAATATGTAATGGGAAAGGGATGTCGGACCATGGGTTTACCCATGCTCAGACCCACTTTTGTATGTATAAATAGAAGGATAGGAAATGTAAGGAGAGAGACTATTGTATCTATGTGATGTGGGCTAAGTGCCAAGTAAGGGATCTATGTGATCAAAGGTTTTGTGCATTCTGTATATACTTGCAGAGCTTAGTGCAAGTCTCTGAGTGAAGATATAGAAGTCTATGTGTTATAAGGTAAGGAAGAAGGATCTAGCGAGCTGCGCAGATATTATGTCCTGTGTGGAGTAAGGGTTTCTAAGGCTCTGTGCTTGTAACCAATTGACCAATGATAATAAGAAGAAGAGTTGGTGGACGTATCCCCAGGGAGGGGGTGAACCACGTAAATATTGTGTTATGCTTTGTGCTTGTTCTGATACATGGATGTGATTATTTGCTAAGTGTTTTAAGATGGTTAGATAGATCTGATATATATATGCTTATGCTCAGTGCTTATGATGTATAGAATGTTAGATCGGATCCATATCTATATGCTAAGTGCTTGATCTATTAGACCTGAATGCTCTGTTGGTGTTAAGTGCTCAGATACTCTAATTCATTGTAAATGTTGTGAAGCTTTGTTGTATCGGCGAAGTAATTATTGATTGCATCTTAAAGGACTAGCAGTGTTGAGTGTTAGATTAAGTAGGTAATCACAGATCTGTGTCCCAAGTTAGATTGTAGACACTTGAGTCCTGCAACCACCTCTGCCTCTACCTCGGGTGAGACTTCATCTGCTTCGCAGGTGTTGCCGAAAGGGTTGGTAGTTAGGGTTTTTTTGGTGCGCTCTTGTAGCGTTGAACCCTGGGTCTGCCCCTGTGCCAACAAATGGTTCCATTGTCAGGACCTGAAACTGTGATTGTTGGGAACTAAGAAGAAGAAACTTTGTGCAAAAAGGTTGGCCTGGAAGCCTTGTGTGAAGATCTGTGCCCTAGTTCACAATATTCCACCTGATTTGTAAAGCTATGTAATAAAAGAAAGAGGCCCAATATGAAAGAAGGAAGCTCGATCTAAGGAAAAGAGGTCGGATCTGAAGAAAAGAAGAGAGATCTGAACGCTTTGTGCTCTAAAAAAGGTAAAAGTGGGAATTCTTGACTAAAAAGAGGTAAGATCTATAAGCGTTGTGCTCTGATAAAGTTAAAAGTAGTTAAAAGTTTTAGATATAGAGGCTTTGTGCTCTGTAGAAGTAAGATAAGTGAAAATTTTGTTTTCTAAAGTATGGATCTAGGTATGTTTAATAGGATCCATCCTAGTTTGCAAACTAGGTTGTTGATAGATGAAAGAAGGCTTGATATGAGTAGATCTGATAAGAATAGTGATAGATATGTTATACCTATGCATAGAAAGAATGTCTAGACTAACAAATGGATGCAGGATCCTAGAAATAATTTTTTGCAGGTTAGCTACCATGATTCTGGTGCATAGTACAGAAGAATTTGGGGATCATTTAAAAGAAAGAGAGGATTGACCCTCTGTTACAGTTGCAGAAGACCGAGACATCTTGCTAAGGAATTCCCTGGAAGAAGACCCAGTTGCCCTTGTTGCAAAGTTATGGATCGTGAAGTGTTGGATTGCCCTAGAGTGATCGCTAAGCTTGAAGGAATGAACCTAAATCAAGAAAACCCTAAGACAAATCCAGAAAAGGAAGGACCCTAGCAAGAATCAAAGAATGTATTGATACAAATGAAGGAGACCCTGAATGACCACCGACATGTCATATTATCAGAGACTT
Source organism: Picea glauca (assembly GCA_000966675.3). Classification (NCBI taxonomy): domain Eukaryota; kingdom Viridiplantae; phylum Streptophyta; class Pinopsida; order Pinales; family Pinaceae; genus Picea; species Picea glauca. Next base: position 50,309 of record JZKD02S0531214.1, read on the forward strand.
TCAAAGAAAAAGAATGCATTGAAGCAAGAATAGGGGACTTCGACATTGACTGTGTCCTTGATGAAGTGACACAAGTGAACATTATGCCAGAAAGAACTTGGGAAGCTATTGGGAAACCTGTTATGGTCCCTTCATTAGGAGGAATAGGACTATTCAGAGGAAAGTTGATAATGTTATGTGGAAAACTCACTCAGATGCCTATGACAGTCAATGGAACTTTGACAAAGGAAGATTTTGAGATTATTAAATTCATTGAAGACAGTGCCCTATTTACCATGTTACTAGGAAAACCTTGGATTGATAGAGATCAAGCTAGAAAGAAGGAAGAAGAAGAAGTCTTAGAATAGAAGAGATAAGAGTTAAAGGATTTCATGACCCGAAAGATCGCACAATTGATTGAAGAACAGGAGAACAGATCAAAGCTATATGACACTAGAAGCCCAGATGTCGAAGCTATAAGAACATCGGAAGACATACAGAAGGCCGAAATTTCTACCCCAGAAAAAGAAGAAGTGATACACCTGAATCCTAGGAAAGAATCTCAGCAGCGCGAAGTGACTATGTCCAAGGAAAATAAGAATCAGAATGGGAAAAGAACCACCGGGATGAAGCTCACGGGGAAGAAGGCTAGGAAGATAAGTAAGAAGAAGGCTAAGATCGAGAAGTTACAGCAGGTTCCAGAGGGTACATCATAGAAAGAAACTTTGCAAAATTGGAGCTTCACCGGGATATCAGAACAGCGACATGGGTCACTTCGTCATGGCGAAGCAATATAGCCATTGGGAACAATATACCCATTCGACTGATGCTCTGAATGGCTGGAAAAACATTTATGGCTCGCCACCTGACCATTGGACCACACCATAACGGACTAAACAAGAGTTAATGAAGCCTCATGCCCGTTGTCAGCAATCTGTTGCTAAGTTTCCTATTTACCCCGTCGCGCCATGCATGAAGAACACTTTTTCCAAATCAAGAATTTGAGCTCTCAACCTTGGTTACTATTGTCCAGTGATCATTACGCCGTTACTTTCCATCTTATTAATGTGTCTACATTACTTTGTGAACCCGATATTATTAACCCTGAGCGCGTATGTACGAAGAACTTAGCGCACTTGAAGAATCTCTGAAGGAAGTACTTGCTGATCTTAGGACCAAGAAAGTCATGTCAGAAAGAAGGATTGTTGTTGGGAAAAACACCCTACGGACTAGCAAATTAGGGTCAGACTTTGCATGCAGATTTGACCGAATAGAAACTACTTTTTTACCTACATCCCAAGATTTAAATCCCTTTTTCTCAGTAAATGCATGGAAAAGGACCACCTACCTTATTACCAGCGTTTGATGTCGATCCTCTGTTGTGCTTGACTACTTGTTCGCGATGCTCCTTCCAAAGATGACCTGCGTTCAAGACAAACAACAACTATGCATGCATGCTACTTCTATACTCAAGGGTTATAAATCAAGAATAAACTAATCAAACCACAGAAAGTTCATGAATTGGGACGGGAAAAGCATTCTCTTTATTATTTAAAGTGAGTCAAATTACAAAAGTTGAGACTGGCCACCGTTCCTTGAACCTGATCCTGGGCTCCTCTTCTTCTGTCCTTCAACTGCTTTGTGATAAATCTCCTTTGGCATGAGGAAAGGCTAAAGGGTTGGGACAATGGAATACGTAAATGGGCAGAGTTTCTTTGCTATATTTTTTCCTCTTCCAAATGGTACCCCTACCCCTTCTTTTATAGGCTAGAAGGAGCTAGGGTTTTGGACGAACCCTCGGCCATGCATGGCCAGGAGTTTCAGTTAACTCACCCATAGCTTTTTGTTCCATCGGAAAATTTCCTTTTTTCGTGCTTTTGTAGGTACACGTGGGATGTTGTGAGTCAGCCAGCGTGTACACGCGTGCAGTAATGGGTTATGGCGCGTGGGCCTTTACACAAGTGGATTTTCAAAGAGTTGTTCAGCAGAGTTTTGGCAAAGAAGGGATATGAGTTGGCCTGATGCCAGGTAAGTATGTGTGGTGAAATTTAGGTTTATAACAGATGCCCCCTAATGTGTGAGGTCAGAAGAGCATTTGATGGCTGAAATACATTACCAATCTTTACTGATGTGTTGAACGATTGAGCCCAAGGATTAGGAACCATGAGGTGTCGTCTGCAAAATAACAAATGTCTCACTGAGGCGGGCATACCCATGCTTGGGATAAAATAGAACCATGGCTACCTATCAAATACACTGTAGATCCATGTCAAATAACTATAAAGAGTAGCCGTGAATAATACACAATGGAGCTACATCTCGAAATCAGAAAGATATAGAGTATCCATCTTCCAGAAGCTGATTCGGCCTGATGGCTGGACTTCAGAGCTCGAGCAACAACTTCAAAATCTTCCAAAACTCAGGTAGGAGTGTAATATGAGTGTACGACTGCACTACCCACAGGTCTTCAATGGCTCGTCGGTCATGGACTTGATAATCTTGATGATCGGACTGAAGGCTTCAGTGATTTTGAACAAGGACTTGATTGGACGTTCAGGATGGCCGGGTATGTGGACAAGAGACATATTGCAGAGGGGTCGACTCAGGCTTAGTGACAAACTTCCCTTGGACAATAGCACGACAAGTGATGAGACTCAGGCAGCATATATGTTAATCATAAGTCTACGAAGCAGGAGCAACGCAAACTCTCCATATGTTTGGAAGAATAACCAAACGGTGGAGGACACAACTCCATATAGCGAGAAAATCTTCCTAAGGTCGTACTACATCCCATAGTCTGATGAACAAACGAACATATGTGCTTTATCCAAGGGCGACTCATTATGCTGCCAATAAAGAAAATACCTTTCCCTTCCACTTTTTGGGGTGTATTTGATTTTTTTGTTCTTTTAGATAATCTTGGAAAAAGAATAAAGGAATATTACGTTACAATGGAGGAATGAGTATTGCAAACATACAAGCTCAAGGCACAAGGACAAGACTGATGTTCTGGTAAAATGATACTCG
>JZKD02S0531214.1:91410-107112 GCA_000966675.3 Picea glauca
AAATTATGTTACGACCCTTTTCCACTATGTGGATGGATATTCTTATTTGGATCCACATGACAGGTGTCAGTATTTGGAGCATCATTTTGAGTTGGTTATTGGGTTTCAAAATCTTCCACGGGGAGTTCACATGATCACTTGGACATGGGACCCTGGTTTACAATGGTGGTCGGACTACATCAGCATGGTGGCTTTCCTTTCTACATGGGACCATGGTTCTCCAGTCTTCTTCAGCATTATGGTCCACAATTATCCATGGGACCCTGGTATATGGTTGTACATCAAGCGTTGATGACAACGCTTTCATAAGGGGGATGGAATATAAGGTAGCTAGAGAGGTAGTGGGGGGGCGCCAGAGGGCCCATAGTGATAATAGTGGAGGTCATTCAATGTAAGGTGGACTATGTCTACTGTATTATTAAATAAGGCCCACTATGGTAGTTAGATACAATAAATGGGTAGTTAGATATAATAAATGTAAGAGGACTTCTTAGAAGGTTCTACTTCTAGAAGATTCCTCCTCTAGAATGTTCTTAGGTGATGGTAGCACTATGTAAAGGGGTTTAAGCAATGTAATGAGACATGAAGAGAAGTATTGTATTTGGAGAGGTAGCTCAATAGGAGAATGCCCCCTCGAAGAGGCAAGTGAACAGGAGAGGATCCCTTCCATAATAGGATCCATTGTATGGTGTTGCCCTACCCTAAGGGTTTGATAGTAATAAAGAAGATTTTGCATATTGTTCTTGTATATGTGTTGTGGTGCTTTTGTATTCATCATTTGGTTCTTAACAAAACCGCAAGGATTCCTAGAGCCAGGGATCTGGAGAGGTTGTTCCTAGTTAGTTGGGAGGTTAATATTCAGTTGGATAGTTTGGGAAAGCATAAGAACAAGTGAACCAGGGGCTAAATCAACCAACCTGCAAGTTGATGTATGTATTTTACTAAGTTTAAGTTGTTAATATGTTGTTGGTGCTATTATGTTGTCTAATTTGTTATTATGTCTATTTACCAGTTTATTCCTGGTATAAAGAAAATCATGAAATAAAATTATAAACTAAATTGTCGTTATTTCAGTAGGAGATTAGGAAATATTTATTATTTTATTGAGGCCCTGAAATGAAGGCCTTACAACTAGCACGTTTATTTCTAATATGTTACATGCTAAACACTCGTGAAGGGACAAAACACCATATATCTATTGTCTTTGGCTCACCCTATTTCAGTGACAATGATGTCAAGCAGTTATGTGAGAAAACCATGGAACTCACTAGATGTATGTTTACACTTGTGAATGGTGTTGATCTTGTACCCTGGATGTTAATGGGTATAAGAATGATTGTACCGTGTAATCTAGATACCGAGGATCTACCTTCTAGCTTGGAGAGAATGGAGCTTAAGGAAATAAAGAGAAAAAATCAGTCTAGAAAACCTCATTATGCATATGTTGGATTGTATTATGAGGAAAAGGAATTGAGCTTAGTCAATCCAGATGTAAAAGTAGCAAGTGTAAATGCTTGGAAATGTCATGAATTTGAAAACTGCTTGAAAGAGTTCATTTCTTATACCAACAGAGTAAGATTTCCAATTAGTAACATTATGGAGATAGGGTCTAAACCTTTTATAAAATCCTACACTCTCAATGTTTACCATGGTCCAAGGAATTTTGATAGATTTACAGCCATAAAGAGGTCATGACTTGTCAGAGTTGAAAGAATTTCATGTGAAATGGAAGTAGGAAATAAGTGGGTTGTTGAATATTCATGTGAGAATTATGTCCACGGTCCATGATTTCGGTGTCGTTTTCCTTTGATGATTTTGGATTTTGTGAGAATTAATTTGATGGTTCCTGATTTCAGTGTCGAATTTTCTAAGAATTATTTCCATGGTTCATGATTTAAGTGTAATTTTTTGTTGACGATTTCAATTTCATTTCCATGGGCTTGATATTTATTATGGAAAATATATGTTCCTTTATTCATATGATTCCATCTTTTCATGTATCTTTTTGATCGAGAATTTGACATTCTTTTCTCTTCTTATGTTATCATGGATGTGACGTTCACTATGGTTGGGTGGGTATAATTAGTTTCGAACCAAGGTTTGGGGATGAGTTCATGCTTGTCCTACAGTAAGGGAAGTGTTAAGGAGCCAACTACTGAACCATGAGGATGGAGCCCTTCCCTCTTATGTTTGGAATTTCAAATTTATCCTTTTTTAAGTGAAAATTTGACAATGATCATTTATTTTTTATGCTCGTCATTTTATATTTTAGGCATATTCATAAGTGTCAAATTGTTTTGTGATGTTATATGTAAATTTTAGTAGGTAGTGATATTTGTAGTATAGGCCTTTTAACCAAAAAAGAAAACTATAAAAATAAGTTGATGTTGTTCAAGTGAGTTGGCAATTTAAGGAGAGGCCTATACAATACTAATAACAAACATATTGGTGATTGTAATAGGTTTAATATATTTTAACTCACTTGGATTAAGGGTACTAGGAGTTGCACTCTCGCTTGAAGTCATAAGTCTCAGGAAGCATCCCATTCAAGTTGTACTCCTTCTCGAAGTCATAAGTCTCGAGCATCATCCCATTCTTAAGGTAATAGACTTGTGGTTAATTGATAGACGTCACTTTTGCTTGGGGGATTAATCATCTTGTCAACATCCGTGGCTTCTTTGATCTTGAAAATTTTCAAGTTCGAGCCCTACAATGACATTGAAAAACTCTGATGGGAATGGAGCATCAAGTAACGAATCGAATATAATGAAATCTAGCATCAATTCCAAACTTGTGGCACAATTGTCTAGATCCAAGTAATGAGAAATCTAGATTGACAAGTAGAAGAGAGTTGTCATCAATCTCTTAGAGATTCACCTCGAGATTATTGATAGCAATTGATGGGAAAAATCTGAGAACAAAAGTTGGAAAGTAAACAATCCTCGGTGGATGACTCCTCGTTGTAATTGGAAACAATGCTTGGCTCCACGAAGTAGAGGAAATCCCGCATGACCTATTTCATCTTGAAAATACCCGAGTTCTAGAATTATATACATGGTTAAGCCTTTCATGCCATGCTCACTAAGAAAGTGGAAGGAAAAGAAGCCCATCCTCTCATCTGCCAAAAGGTATAATTTCAAAATGGAGGAAGAACAATTTTGTGTCTTACAAGAAAGAAGGACCCACACTTTTCTCCAATATATGGGTTAGATGTGTGTTACAAGAAAGAAGGACCCATACTTTTCTCCAATATATGGGTCAGATGTGATCCAGCTCGATATTCAATTAATCATTAACACTGTATGTAGAATGGGAGTTTGGAACTAATTAAATTTCATTTACTACTATATTTACTCCTACAACAAACACCTCTCAGAAGCCTGTAGAGTCAAGGGTGGAATTTGACGTCCCACCAGACATATTTTTTATTTCAACCCGTATATGACATGTCAATAAGAAATACACACATCAACAATGACATGCATCAAAATGCCAAACACGTCAAATTTACATTTAAATTTGTAGGTTACCCATCAAAATCTATAGTGGGTACTTACACGTTACAAAGTCTATAGGGTCTAGACTAATAGCACTAGGCAGGGCGACTTGGTGGATTAGTGCATTACAGTTTGGTTGATGGCACCATTTAGTTGATGACACCTGGACAAGATAAGTTGAGGGAGTAAATGAACAATGAAGGAACGCAGAGGCTACACTTAATTCAATTTCCCAAATTCCAATGTTGGAGTGGGTCTTCTCCGCTCCAACCTCCAACTTTACTCTACGACTACCATTTGCAATTGTGAGTGCTTGGATTTGCTCCTTTCTGGAGTTGTGGCCTTCATGCTAAGCAAGTGAAATGAAAACCCTACCAGGATACCACCAAATCCAAGGATTGAAGAGAAGGCATTCTTGCAAGTTTACAACAATGGTTTCCAGGCTCTGGTCCTCTAATTCCTCCACACTTTCATAGCAACTCCAACTAGAGGTACTTGCCTACTCTATTTAACATCAATGTTTTTTTGTTTGCCATGATTATCTCTGATTGGCCATGGTTTTCCCTTTTTATTTGTCAATCCTTGTGTCATTCATGAGTCGTGACTCAAGGGAGAGAAACTACACTCAACCTAGTCGGCCCATTCCAAAATCATATTTCTATTCCGGAAATCCCCTTTAATCCATTGCATTGACAATGAATGGATGTTTTTCTTTGCATTGATTATGAATAGATGATTGTTAAAATATTATTCTTTGTTATTCTTTGGAAGACGCCTCTTACGTGTCTTCTATCTATGCATTGGCAACAATAATGATGAGTTGGAACCTCTCACACCCTAAGCAAGAATCATACCACTAGACCAAATGCCCTCTTAAACATCGTCTTCTTTTGAACTTCTCATATATTATCAACTGTAGAGTTAAGAATGGGATTTGAACCCGTACCCTTTCATCCTAAGCGAGAATCATATCACTTGACCAAAAGCCATCTTTTAATGTTCAATGGCTTGTAGGGTTAAGAATGGGATTTCAACCCATGCCCTTTCAAGCGGGCACCTTCAATTCGGGCATTTCAACAACCATGTTACTGCTTTGCAACATAAAATTATAAAATCGGTCTCCATCATCTGTCATAAAAGTAAATGTTAATAGCAAGAATATTATATTATCTGAATGTGGAGGTTGTGTATGTTTTTGCAGTTAATAATAAAAATACAAATTGTATTTAAATTCATAAAACTAAATGTGAATAGCAAGAATCAGGTTTTCACAGTTAATAATAAAAATATACATATAAATTGTATGTAAATTTATACAGATGAACGTTTCATAAATTTATACACAATTATCTAAAAAAGTTCAAACATAATTACAGTTTCTTTGAACTTTTGAATGACACACTCCATTCATATACAACGGCCAAGTGATAAGAGATTGGGTATTGTCCCTCTACTACAATTCCCTTGGTTGTCCAATTCATGTATTTTCTCAGATTCTAGGTTCTAGATGTTGGACTACTTTAATCACTTGTATTTTTGGCTAAGAGAATTGATGCATGTGTGTTTCTTGGTTCAATCTAGGGCACGAGGATTTTAAGTCATTTATTTTATAGTATAGTATAGTGACTATTGTTGAGGATAATATTCTTGTTATTGAGTTAAAAGGAGACATCATATTTTACCTCTGCAATTATTTTAAATTGTGAAAAACTATGTGATTTGAATTTTGCAACCGCCCTATCATATTTTTAAAATGAAATAATATATAGGAATTTCAACATTCCTAAATTAAATTTTGTAATCCTTGGTATACATATTTCATTGGCATATTATCTCAGACCTAAGTTATAATTTTATAATCCTCTACTATAGGTACTAGTAGCCTGTGGGCATATATCTATGTCATTGATACACATATGCTTAAGTGCATACCATAGTAGGCCTGAAATTGTAAATAAATATCTACCTTTGATACATATATGCTTAAGCGCATACATCCATAGAGTTGAGATTAATTGGAATTTCTCTTCTATTGACATTGAACTTCATATGCATAGGCATATATACCTACATGTGCATATTTATATTGTATGCCATGGGATTATGTACAAAACAAATATCTATTATCACTAGATGTTTGTCATAGGAATACGCAAACTTAATTTTTGGAATAAAAATTATTTATATTAATGTCTGATGATGAGATATATTTTTAGTTTTAAACCTTGCACTTAAAGAAAACCCATTACTAGGTAATCATGCTCTAATTCTATTGAATATGACTTGAATAGTAGACATAAACTTCAACACACTGATATATGCATAGATATCATCATATTTCCCCATATAAAAAATAACTAATTCGCAAACCCTCGTCATTAATAACATTTGTTAAATGTATGAAGTTTGTGAAATAATGATGATACGGGTCACCATGTATGAATTTTGTGAAATCTGTATATACCATACAAAATAATTTGACATTTATGGTTCTGCGTCAAAAGTAAAGTGATAGGAATGAAAAAAAAAATCGTCATCAAATTTTCTCTTGATAGGTGGGAGAAATTTGAAATTCAAGGCCTGTGTAGAGTGTGCGGCCTAAGTAGATTATACACTATATCTATAGTAAACTAAGTACCTAGAATTTATGACCTGTTATATTTACTCCTCCAGCAAACACCTGTCCGACGCTATGGAGTGGAACGCAAATTTGACGGATTCAGATTTTTGATGTTGGTAAGTGTTGACCTGTGGATTTTGTATTCACATGTCAAATGTGTCTACAAACAAAACATAGTGTGGGACATCAAGTTCCAATTCACTGGAGTTTCCCATAATGATCACTTACTTCTAAGAAGCCGAAAAGGCATGGAATTTAATAGAAATGTAAATAAATAACAAATTTAAGTAAAAGAGGATCGAGTTACTGAAAAAATAAATAAATGAATAAATAATAATAAAAATAAAAATAAAAACTATCATTTTGTCATCAAGTGTGAGTTGATTTATCAGTGGCAGTGTATTTAATGCAGCGTTGTTAATACTCATTGAGAAAGAATTGAGTTGCTTCTTCATGGAGAATTTAATCAAGCTACTGCAGAAATGGTAAGATATTTTTCCTTTTATTTGCTAGGCAGGTTCTCCATGTGTGAATGTGAGTCTGCTGCCCAGTTTTGTAGTTAAGATCCATATTTTGAGTATGCATACGCACTAGGAGTTTAATCATATTTTTCCTTTTTATTTTTAGGAGAAGAGTAGGTAAAAATATATTACAGCCTCTGCCTTTGTACCATCTTTTTGAGCTAACGAAATGTATCATCTTTCACAGCTGACGAGATTTTTGGCTCTTGGATCCGCTGTATCTACCCAAGATTTTTGGCTCTCGAATCCGTTGTATATACCTAGTTCATGGAAAACAATGATTAGAGCGTCGACCCCTTGACAATAATACTTCCAATGAATCAATCAATGATATGATAGATAAATTGATTTTAAAATTATGTGAAAAAAAAAATGATTTGCTAACTTCGGAATATTGTGAATTTTTTTTGTCAATGCCCAAATTAATATACAGTCAATTCAAAGTCATGCCCAAACTAATATACAGTCAACTCAAACTCATCACTATATACCATGCATTCCTAAATAATATAACTTAAATTCATTGTTATATACCATGCCTCCCTAACTAACATAGGGTCAACTCAAACTCATTGCTATATACCATACCTCTTGGCAGGTATAAAAAGGGAAATAACTTGCAGGTATAATAACAAGGGACATAGATAGCAGGTATAAAAGAAAAATTAGTTTTAAAGTAGCTTGTCCCTGCTTAGTCCCTGCTTAGTTCATATCCTAAATGATAAAGGTAAAAAACGAAGTACCTTCAATTATAAAGCAAATAGGGTCAACTCAAACTCATTGTTATATACCATGCCTTTTGGTAGGTGTAAAAAGGAAAATAACTTACAAGTATAATAACATGGCACATAGATAGCAGGTATAACAAAAAAAATAACTACAAAGTAGCTAGTCCTTGCTTAGTTTATATCCTAAATGATAGAGGTAAAAAATGAAATACCTTCAATTATAAAGCAAAGTAACCCTAATTAGTTCATATCCTAGATGATAGAGGTAAAAAATCAAGTACTCTATCAAAAATGAAGTACCTTACCTTCATTGAAGTATTAGACTAAGTTTTTTGATGGATCCATTACCGAAGTATTAGACTAAGTTTTTTAATGGATCCATTCTTGGATGAGGTAAATCACTACCCAAACAGAGTTGTGACTCCTGGCTACCAAAACAAAGTTGTGATTCTGAATTTGATTGCTTTCATCTGGTATAATTAGATCTCTGGTATAATTGCATCTCATATATAATTATAGAATTGCATCATTGTCAAATACTTTATATATAAGTATTTATACAAAAGTTTTTCAAAGTTTTTTGTCAAGTGGTTCCGCTACAAGAGGTCGCCCTACTTTGCTTTCTTTAGTTGCCAACAAGTATCTACTTATAGTTTTTAATATTATTTTAAGGGAGACTAATGTAATTGCACATATAAAATGGTTTTAGTTTTTCATTTTGCAGACCATTGTATCCTCCCCAATTCCAATTCTATGGATTGTTGGCTTTTGCACTAAACCCATTAGTTGAAATTAAGGGTGGATAATCAATATAGTGGATAACTAATACTTTTGATTTATGTAAAGGAGAATTAGGCTAGTCTTTTGTTAAAACTTTTCAATGTTGATTAGTAGTTTATAGCATTGGAAACTTTTCAGTGTTGATCGAGTAATTTCTTGCACTCGAGATCGTGTTTTCCTCATGTCAGCTATTTCAGCGATTCAATATTTCACTTTAATGAGAACTTCCATTCCACTAGAACCTTTATGCTTTGTTTACCCAATCCATGATAATTATACTCCTAGCCATGACCTTCTCGAGGACATATACAACCCAATGTGGACTCTTCACATGGGTTCAGGTACAATATCTATACTACAAAATGGGTTGATCAATCTTAATGCTTTTGATCTTCATAAAGAGTTGGGTAACTCCCCCAGGAACTTGATTTTAGAGAGACGAGTACAAGGTGCTTTAAAAAATATGGAAAATAAGATAGAAGGTGAAATACAATTTTGTTGAACCTTTAAGATACAAAAATGCATCAATCTAAAGAGACGTGAAGAAAAGGGACTCATAGGCTAAAGGAATCACATTTTAAGGAAATCCAAACAAGACTAAAAGATCGAAGGTTTATGAACACTTGAGAAATATGAGTTCAACCTGAGATTGAAACTGAATCACCACATCTATCCATCTATTGCGGGCAAAGAATATGTTTTCTTTATCAACTGGAGTGAAGAAAAAGGAAACGTGCATGGAAAATTTAGAGAAGAGAGCATCCACTTGGAACGCAATGAAGTCACCATGTCAAGCTTAAGAAAAAAAAAAATGCAGCATCGATGCCTATCGGAGCACATCAAATCATAGAACTAACAAAAATTAGGCATCCCACTAAACTCCTGAAACAAATCCCTTGTTGCCCATAAATTTTTAGAAATCGGAGCACCATTCAGTAGGAAATCAAGATACTTGTCCAAACCTTGTCATGGAATCAGCCCCATCCTCGTGGCATCAATCTCTTCCTCCTGGCATCAATCTCTTCACCTGGCATCGCCCTAATAAAAAGTGTAGAAGTAAAAATAAAACAAAACAAGGTAAAGTGACAATTTTAGAGAATTGGAAATGTGTTTAACCTTTTAAAGGTTATAGAGAGAAAATAAACCAAAGTATGGAGAGAACACACAACATTTCATGCATTTCCTTTGAAACTTGCATGCTCCACAAGCAGCTCCTCCACCATTCATCATGCAGGATTCGGGCTGACGATCGACATTTGGGAGAAATCCTTGGTACTTCTTTCCTGCTCCAAGATCTTTGTCTTCTCATTGTGGCCAAAGGGTGGAAATCCCAAAGGAGGGAGAGAAGACTGCACAAGAAGGAGTTTGATACGTCAATTCTAGAAGGGTGCAAGGGCACGGTGGGTAGGAAGGACGAGAAGCAGGTTTGGTTTCAAGATTTTTTAAGAACGAGGGTCTAAAAGAAACTGTTTGTAAACACAAACAAATAAAGTTCTATGAAATCGATAGGTGGTAACATATACAACAAATAGTGTGGCATGCAATGGGCACATGGTAACACATAGGTTGGCGTGTAATGGTCACGTGGTAAAATGCATGGAATGCCTAGTCCGTGTGGTTAGACTGTGGCCATGGTGACCTACGCCCTCCTCCATTATCAATCTTTTACATGTCAATATCTTGAGCCCTAAATTGTTGCACCCATTTCCAGATCAATTGGTTCAACTACATCCCACCCTGACAAACAGAGTGAAAAAACAAGATTGTCATCCTAGGCAACAACAACAAAGCCCATGTATAGAGGAAGTGATAGTTATGGGCATGTAGCTGCGCGTGGTTGTTGTGGGGGTATAATAGGTCAAGTCCCCAATGGTTAATCAAGGTTGTATATATGTCTTTGGCAGCGAAATATATGATATGGGTGTAGGATCAAGTTGATGGTCAATCCCTCGTGGGAGTTCCCCGATTTAGATATTGCAAGTACACAAGTTCAAGTTCATCTGAAGAAAGGAAAAACTAAATGCTTTTTGCAATCTACACCATGCAACAACATAGAGCAATTTCACGTCAACAAATGGTTGATCTTTCATGTTAACAATCTTCAATCATTATATACCTCTCGAAGGCAAGTATATTGTAATTGGTTTGTAGTCAACTTGCATTTACCTTTAATTAATTTGAAATAACTTTAAAAAAATTATAAAACTTTTTAAAGTTTGTAAAATTTAAGTGTTAAACTTAATATTTTAAAATTTGAAAAATATATTTTTAATATTTGAAATATAAATTTCCATTTTTTGATTGGTACATAGTTATGAAATGACTAATTTGATGTGGTTTTACATGAAATTGTCAATATAAAAATATAAAATAAAAAAATAAACATTAAAATTTTTTACAATTGCCAAATGTCTTGCTCTTGAATTACAACTCCATCAAATCATTTAAAAAAATATTATGTACGCGTCCTTCCCTGCATTAATTCATTAACTCCATCAAATCATTTAAAAAATAAAATTATGTATCTGATTTGAGATATGGATCTTTATCAACCAATAAAGCAACTTGATTTCCCTATAGTTACCGCTAGGTCTCTAACTATTACTATATTGATTGGTTCACACTATGTTGTCGCCACACATTCATAGTAATAAACAACATCCGCATAGCATGTTAAATAGTTGTTGTTCACACTATTACTTAATTTTACACTATTAAATGATTGGTTCACACTATTACTTAATTTTATTTTCTTATCATGCGATCTCATGAGTGAAATTAATCATTTACTTTTCACTTTATATTTTCATTGATAAAAAAAAACAAAAGAGTGAAATGTCCATTTAATTTTTTTTTAAATAGTTTTAAGATTTATATATTTTTAAATATTTTATAACCTTACATTTAATTTTTTTAATATTAAAAGTAATATGGGAAAAAAGAGAACGAAAACTATGATGGCTCTGCGGTGTTGGGGCTCTGTGGCCCGCACCCTGCGGTCACATGCTACCGCTTCACAAGACCACAGGTCTGAACCCACTCACTAAAGATTAGCCTTTTCCCCAACCCTCTGGATCACCTTCTGACACCTCACTCTCTCGAAGAGGTATCGGTCAGCTGGTGAACAGTCTTGGCACGAAGGTGAAGTTGACCTTTAAATGGGAGGGGAGATCCTATGGCTACCTATGAGGAAGAGGTTGATTACTCACTAGATCCGGGTGAGCTGCTTTCCTGGATGGGGACAGCTGGCAACCCACCAACTGTCGCCCGGATACATCTGTCCACAACAACCGCCCCAGGAACTTAGTTGCCTTCAACGACTCCTCTGGAATCCCAGAATGACTTCTTCTCACAACTCTCTGGGGTAACAGGCTTCTTCCAAGCTTCTTCTTCGGGATCTTTTTCTTGGCTTGGACGGGAACCTTGGGGAAGTGATCTCTCGGCGCTGGTGGCTCTCACAACCTCTAGCCACAATTCTACCTCGATCCCCAGCTGTGCACACCCTTCACAGGCCTTCGAAGGCTCTTTCTCTCCTGTCCACTACGACTTCTTCACTACGTCATCCCTAGCGGTAGTCTCCCGATCCTTCCCAGAGCCCATGGTAACCTCATCACCTAGCCCTAGGCTGGGGGAACTGGGGGTTTACTTTGAGCATTTTTCGAAAGTGACCTTTGAAGAACCGAACCTTGGGTTCATGCATGCTCAAGCGTTGGGTCAGGAACATTCTACGGACTGCTACTTCCCCTTTGTGGATGATGGTTTCTCCCTAGGTCAAACTTCTGCAGAGCCGGCGAGAGGCTTTGTTGACGCAAACCTACACCCCTACAACCTAAGCAGCTGGGATATAGGTCAAATTGGAGTCCCAGGTTGAAGTGTCCCCTTTGATTCGGATCTTGAAGTGCAAGGTGCCACAGGGTCGAGACGAAGGAAGCGGAACAAATGCTTAGGGTCTTCTAAAGCAGACCCTAACTTCTTCCTAGGCGAAGACCTTTCTATGGCCAGGGTAGCAGTGATGGTAGACAAAACATTAGTCGAAAAAGCCTACGGCCGGCAATTTAGTTTTAAAACTTTGAGAACCTGGGAAACAACAAACTGGGGTGCAAACTCCCTTTCTTCGCCCAATATCTTTCGCTACTCCAGAGGTTGGTTTATGATCATCTTCTCCAAGCCCTCACAGGCGTTGGTAGTACTCCAAAAAAGTTAGGCAATCGACTCTTCCCCGATTCTAATGAAGCTTTGGAACCCCACCTTTGATGTTGCAAGTGAGCGACTGGACTCCATTCCGATATGGATTCATCTACCAAGACTCCCTCCTCATCTATGGTCATAAAATTGTTTTCAAGCAATTGGGAATTTTTTGGGGGAGTTCCTAATTGCAGATATGGGATTCTTAGACATGGGAGAGATGTCAGTGGCAAGAATTATGCTCTCTCTAAACATTAGGGAAGGGCTACGAGAATTCCTCAACCTAATGGATTTGGGACGGACAAGGGTCCAAATTCTAGATTATAAAGGAGTGCCCTTCCGTTGTAGAAAATACCACGAATATGAACACATTGTTATGGACTGCAAAAAATCCACTCAAGGGCACTCTAGCCACCATTCATTTGAAGTCAGCAGGCCTGTGCATGAACGACAAGAGGCTACCAAGGGAAATTCCTCCTCTTCAGTGTCAAACTCGGTGGGTACACTTCTCCCCACCCCGATAGCTCTCCCGGTCTCCTCGACAGTTGGATAGCCTGTGCCGGCTGAGGATGCTTTGGCTCTCATTCTATCATTTGGAGATGAGGCACGCCCATACTACAGCCCGAAGACAACACCACAACAACTGATCAATAATATTTTAGGTATGCAACTTTCTATTCCCTACCCTGTAAATGGTATGCTAAATGCTTTCAATTTTCTTTTAAGGGACTGCATCCCCTCTCCTAGGAACCTCCCACTTTCAAACATTGTCTCCATAACACCACATTTCACCTCTTCCTCTCTCCCTTTATCACTACTCGTTGATTGTCCTCTTCGCCCGATTTCTCCCCCTGACTCCCCTAACTCATGGTCTTCCAAGGAACCCTCCTCCGAGGGGTCTAAGGATTCGATCATCCGCTTCCATCTCCGCAACAAATCGATCTCTATTCCTACCTCGGACTTCAAGGGACTAGGCCCTACCCCAGAACCTCTGAAGACAAAAAAGGGTTGAGGTGGATCCTCCCATATCTCCATAGCTCAATCTCGTGCACTAATGGACATTGCTTCAGGTCGGCAACGGTCTCTTCTCGAGGCTCTTAGAGCAGCAAAAACCCTGGTAGGGGCTCCCCCATGAAACTCCATTCTTTTAATTGCAAGGATTTAGTGAGCCCCCACAAAAAATCCACTCTGAAGAGGTTGGTATCTCTACACCAAAATGATGTTGTCCTTTTTCAAGAAACCCTAGCAGATGAAATTTCAGCTACCAAAACACTCTCTACTCTCTTCCCCGGATGGGATTTCCTGGGATTGGATGCTCGAGGAAGGTCAGGAGGCCTAGCCATCGGATGGTGCTCCAGAAGTATAAAGCTTTTAAACTCCTAGGCTTCCGACTCTTGTCTGGGGATAGATGTACAAGTGGAAGGACTTTGCCTGGAGGTCAAAATAATCAACTCTTATGGGCCACATATTGATCTGAAAATAGGGGGCTGACTTGTTTTTCTATGCAAGCACCCTCTACTCCATTAAAATAAACTTCAGGACCTTGCTCAATGTTTTAGTTGTGCAAGAGGATTTATGTGTCAAGTTTAGGATTCTTTTAGGTGTTTATGTGCGGTTTTTTTTTAAGGTTAAATATGTTGTCTAAATAAATTCAACAACAAACATAAGTTGCAGCAAATAATAACAAGAAAAACTCACAACAATAACAACATGATAAAGGAGTTCACCCCCAACTGGGCTACATCTCCTTGAGCCTCCATCAATGGACTAGGCTCTCTGGGATTAGTTTGTCTAAAATTATTTTACAAGTTGCTGCTCAACTCCAATGGTTTTACTGACTGTACCATTGGGTTCAGAATACAAGAAAACCCCAAAAATGACTATTAGATCTCTGAAAACAGACCATGGCTCATCTGGGCATGACCTCTTCTACTGGTGGCCTTGAGCTTCCCTGAGCTTCCTTGTGGAAAAAGCAACTGTAAAAGTCCTCAAATAACTCTGAAATTTGTTTCAATGAGTTCAGAGCATATCAATTAGTCAAGAATGTCTATTCAGTCACTGAAAATGGACTTTGGCTCATCTAAGCATGGCCTCCTTCACTAGTGGCCTTGGGCTCCTTGGAGCTCTCTGAAACTTCCATGTAGAAAAACCTGCAATAGAAGTCTCCAATGCCTTTGAAAACTGTACCAATGGATACAAAACATCCAAAAACCCCTAGCTAGGCCTTTTCATTTGGCCAAAAAATGAAGAAGATAGACCTCCTTCAATTTTCCTCCTTCAAGCTTGTTGTCTCTGGTTCGCCAAAACACACTCCTGTGTGAGTAACCTGGCTTCTGGGCGTTTCCCGTGCCTAAACCCAACAGGTGCGTTGTTTCCACAAATCATGCCATAATGTAGCACCATTAGGAAACCCAGCCCCCAAACCACGGAGGTGCTTGGATGCATGGGGGGCCATATGGCCACGTCCCAACGCCAAAATAGGGCACCCGTTCCAACGGCCCAAAACGTGACAAGTGTCAGGCGATGGGGATCCGTTTGCAAGTGTGTAGTGACAAGTGTCATGTGTGGTTTATAACCATTTGAAAACCCATGCCAAAACTCCGTGTGGCTGGTGTTATAACCCTAAAATGCACTACACAGGTTTACCTGGCATCAGGCCAACTCATGCCTCTTCCTAGCCAAAGCCATGTTGAACAAATCCTCAAAAAGCCACTTAAAACAAGCAACCCGCGCCCTAAATTCTCATTGGGCACGGGCATCCGCTTGCTGTCCTTATACTGCACGTGGGCATCCGCGGGCTAACCCAAAACAGCCCGCGGGTACCTAACAAAGCTAAAAATCAGGAAAGTTTCCGCCGGAACACAAGGCTTTTTGTCAGTTAACTGGAACTTCGAGCCATGCATGGCCAAGAGTTCGCCAAAAACCCTAGCTCCTTCTAGCCTATTAAAGGAGGGGTAGGGGTACTATTCAAAGGAGGAGAATCATAGCAAAGAAACTCTGCCAAATTGCCAAGCCAGTTTTGTCCAAACCTTCTAGCCTTGCCTTAAGCTTTAGGAGAAATATTTGCAGCAACGGTTGGAGGACAGAAAGAAGAGGAAGAGCCCAGGATCAGGATCGAGGAATGGTGGCCAATCTCAGAAATCATTGTAAGTTGATTTGTATTGATGTTAATGAAAAAGATACTTTTCCCGTCCCGAAATACATGAATCTCATCTATGTTATCTGATTTATGTTTTATCTCTAACCCCCTAGTAGGTCAGTAGCATGCATGTATGTTTTTGTCTTGTTTTGCAGGAATAGCTTTGTGGAAGGAGCAGCAGCAAGGAGACAACAACTCAACGGAGGATCTACTTCAACCTTCGGTAAAAAGG
>JZKD02S0531214.1:118561-138709 GCA_000966675.3 Picea glauca
GGAAAAGTTCTTCTCCCTTCTCTCTTCAGGAACTCAGGCCACTGACCCCTCTGAAGGCAACAGATAGGTTTACATCATTAACAGTCATAGGGATGACGAAAATAATGTGTAACATACACAAAAACTCTTTTCGCGTTTCAGGGATTTGATCAACCAAAGGTTTCGTCCACACTTCGGACTTATGACCCTCGAAATGCCGAAATGATCTCAATGGTCCAATGATCGAAATCGATGGTCCACATTAAATCCTACCTTTCGAAGGTGGATCTGTCCAACGTTTAACTTCCCCGCAACTTTCTTGGATCCTACGGTCCTCGCTATTTTGGGAGTTCTCCTTGGAGAATTCCGACCGTTCAGTTTCCTCCTCAAGAACCTATGGTTCAAAATCGACTCGGTGATCCTTCTCTGGGACGTGACTTCTACACATAACTTGGGCTTCCTAATTTCTCTTGAATGATTCAAAGGCCCTAACCCTTCTGAGATTTCTTCACAACTCAGGTCTTCAAGGAGTCTTCTGCACGCACTCCTTGCAACGATCCTCCAAATACTTCAGCGTACTTGAACTCCCGACTCTGTGCACTTTCTCGGCAACAACAGTCCTTCAATATCTCAACCTTAGTTGATAAGTTCTAAAGTCTTGACCTTCCTGCGCACACCTTGCATGGCTTATGTTCTTTTGTTTCACTTCTACTGGAATGAGAATAATGGTATCCCTCCTGAGCTTTCAGAGATGAACTCTAAACCCTGTCAATGCACACCTTCCAGACACTTCCACTGCATTCCTTGCAGAAACTTCTCTCACTCAGGAAGAGAAACAATTGAAACTCATTCTCTCTCTCTCTCTCAGTTTTCAAACATCCAACATGAAAACATACATTCACACACAGCATAATAACAAATGCATGATAGAGAGAATAAAACAACAATAAGAATAGCATTCAACATGTATACACAGAAAGCATTATAACACCATGAGTCTGAATCAAAGCTTCATATATTAATTTAGAACTTTTGTACATGGGTTCTTCTCTACAGCTCTCTGCTTCTTCTCTATGCTAATGTCCTTAATGATCTAATTATGATCGATACAATGATACAAAGGTGAGGGTGTCTATAGTCGTTTTCCCTCTTGTTCCTAAAACTGTTTAATCTAGAATTTAAATCTACCTACTTTCATTAACTATGCATAAATGCCTCTACCTCCTACAGATGAGAGAGAATCGCTCATGATCCACTTAAAATACACAAGTACGCTTCCCTTTAACCATTATATTAATTCTTCAAAACATTTCCAAAACATGTAAAATGTGTGTTGCACTTTCCAGCTGTCTTCTGCCTTTATGCTCGCTTGGCTGGTTGCTTGCGATGCTCCTGCATCATACTCTCTCACTTGAAAATTTTCATGAACTCTTGTTCATAAGCTCTTGCATTGTATGTCCATGCTTATGAATTTCTGCTTCATCCTCCCAATTGGCATCTTCAACTGGATGTCCCTTCCATTTGACCAAGTATTCAAAATACTCTATCCCCTTAGTCCTCCTGCTAACCCTCTTATCAATTATACTTTCCATCTGTGGCTTTGCAGCTATAGGCATTTGTTTAGTCCACTGAACCTCTCTCTTTTCACTGTCTGCTACTGCTTCTTCAGCTCTGTAAGGGTACAAATCTGACATGTTGAATATCGGTGAAATTCTGATCCCATCGGGTAATTCAATCTCATATGCGTTTGCCACAAATTTCTTCACGATCTTGCATGGTCCAATCTTCTTCATCTTTAGTTTGTTATATGTTCCCCTTGGCAACCTTTCTTTCCTCAGATGTGAAAGAATCAGATCTCTGACTTCAAATTGAATTTCTCGCCTGTGTTGATCTGCTCTGTGCTTGTATTCTTGATTTGAATTCTGCAATCGCTCCTTGACTTGGTTATGAAGCTCCTTCATCGCTTCTGCAAAATCCTCTGCACTAGCACTCCTGAATTCAGTTTGTTCTAAATATTTCAATTCATAAACTCCTCTTGGTTGCATTCCATACACAATTTGGAATGGACTCTGCTCTATGCTTCTATTAAATGAATCATTGTAAGCAAATTTCGCTTGTGGCAGAATGTGATCCCACTGACTGTGGTGTTCAGTCACTAGGCTGCTTAGCAAATATCCCAAGCTTCTGTTTACAACTTTTGTTTGCCCATCCATCTGAGGATGATAAGCTGAGCTAAATGACAAATTTGTCCCCAACTTCTTCCAGAAATTCCTCCAAAATTGTCCCATGAATTTGGTGTCTCGATCTGAAACTATACTTCTTGGTAAGCCGTGAAGTCTAACAACTTCCTTGAAAAATAGGTTCGCAATATGAGTTGCGTCGCTGGTTTTCTAACATGGTATGAAATGTGCCATCTTTGAAAATCTATCTACCACCACAAATATTGAATCAAATCCTCTTTGTGTCCTTGGAAGCCTAATACAAATCCATGCTCACTGCATCCCATGGCCTTTCAGGTATGGGTAATGGCTTGTATAACCCTGTGTTCTGCCTTTTTCCCTTTGTGTGCTGACAAATTATACATCTGTCAACAAATATTTTGACGTCGGTCCTCATCCCCGGCCAAAAATATGAGCCATTTAATTTCGAGAATGTTTTGTCCTGACCGAAATGTCTACCCAATCCTCCACTATGTTTTTCTTTCAACAGATTCTCCCTCATGGAGCATTTTGGAATACATAATTGATTGCCTCTGAATAATAATCCATCCTGGATCATATATTCATTCCACTGGTTCTGTCCCTGAGAATTGGATTCTCATATGCCTCATATGCCTCTTTAAAATCTGGATTGTCTCTGTACATTTCTTTGAGATTATCAAAACCCAAAGTTTTGACTCTAAATTCCTGCATAAGCAAACATTTCCTGCTCAAAGCATCAACAACTTTGTTAGCAGTTCTAGAAATATGTTTAATTACAAAAGTAAAATTATGCATGTATTCAACCCATTTAACATGTCTTTTGTTCAACTTCTCCTGTTGAGTCATGAATTGTAAGGCATGATTATCACTGTACAAAACAAACTCTTTAGGAACCAAATAATGTCCCCATTTCTTCAACACGTGTATGATTGCATAAAATTCTTTGTCATATGTGGAGTACTTAACCTTTTCTTCATTTAGTTTCTCATTGAAGTATGTGATTGGTCTATCGTCTTGGCTTAAGACCGCTCCTATGGAAAATTCGCTTGCGTCACATTTGACCTGAAACGTCTTGTTGAAATCTGGCAACACTAAAATTGGTTGTTCAGTAATCTTCCTTTTCAACAGATTGAAACTTTTCTCTGCTTCCTCTATTCAGTGAAAAGATTTATGTCTTTTCTTCACCGTGTCCATCATTGGTGGGCTAATCCCACTAAAATTTCGGATGAATTTCCTGTAGAAACTATCTAATCCATGGAAGCTTCGAACCTCAAATACACTTTTGGTGATGGCCAATTTTTAATTGCCTCTACCTTTTCCGGATCCATCTTCATCTCATTTGCAGAGATAACAAAACCCAAATAAATGAGTTTTGTCCTCATAAATGTTGATTTCTTCATATTTATCAACAACTTCTCTTGATGTAATCTCCTCATCACTGTAGCTAAATGCTTCAAATGCTCTGCTTTTGTTTTGCTGAAAATTAATATATTGTCCAGATATACAATGATGAACTTCCCGATAAACTCTTTCAGGACTTCATTCATCAATCTCATGAAAGTGTTGGGTGCATTTGTTAATCCAAATGGCATAACAAGCCATTCATACAGCCCTTCATTTGTCTTGAATGTTGTCTTCCATTCATCACCTTCTCTCATTCGGATTTGATGATATCCGCTCTTCAAATCAATCTTTGAAAAAAAATTCGCTCCACTTAAGCAATCCATCAAATCATCCATCCTTGGCAAAGGAAATCTATATCTGATGGTAATCTTTTTGATTGCCCTCGAGTCTGTACACATCCTCTAGCCTCCATATTTCTTTGGGCTGAGCACTATTGGAACAACGCACGAACTCGATCTCTCTCTAACCAATCCTTTGTCCATTAAATCCTGGACTTGTCTCTTGACCTCTTCATTCTCTTGCAGCGTCAATCTGTATGTTTCTTTGTTTGGTAAACTAGCTCCAGGTATAAGATCGATGTGATGACTTATATTTCTGATCGGTGGCAACGAACAAGGTAGTTCGTACACTACTATATCAGCAAACTCTTCCAGCAACTTCTAGATTTCCTCTGGTAAATCATCCACTCTTGTACTGGTTAAAAAAATTCTAGGCTTCCTGACCACAATGAATTGTGTATCTTCCTTCTTCTTAACCTCTTTAAGATGTTCCTTCCCACTCATGAGAAGTACAGTTTTTCTCACCTCTGGTTTCACTTCTTTATCCTTAATCGGCAGCAACATGTGAGTTCTCCCATTCTTCGCCAGGGTGTATGTGTTCTTTCTCCCATCATGAATCACATTCCTATCATATTGCCATGGTCTACCCAGCAATAGAT
Source organism: Picea glauca (assembly GCA_000966675.3). NCBI lineage: Eukaryota > Viridiplantae > Streptophyta > Pinopsida > Pinales > Pinaceae > Picea > Picea glauca. The sequence goes on from JZKD02S0531214.1 coordinate 123,083, forward strand.
GACAAACATCCATGGGAATGACATCACATAATATTTCATCCTTGTATCCTCCTATTTTAAATTCAACTAAACATTTTTTAGTGACATTTACCTGATGTCCTTTTTGTATCCACAAAACTCTGTATGGGCTTGGATGTTCAATAGTCTCCAGCTCCATCTTTTCTACCATCTTTGTAGAAATGAGATTGTCTGTGCTACCACTGTCCACAATGAATTTGCATACCATGTCTTTGGTCTTGCAAGCGGTCTGAAAAAGTCTGTTCCTTTGGGCTGGGTTCTCTGCCTCCTTCTCTGGCGTTAAGAGAACTTTTCTCATCATCAAGGATCTTCCACCCTCAACATCTTCTGCCTCAACATTCTGTCCTTGTGCTTTGGCAATGTGAGTTTCACCTCCTTCTTTCTTTCTATCTGGACATTCATAGGATTTGTGTCCATTTTTTCCACAAGTAAAGCATTTTATTTCTCCACCTATGCCTCTTCCTCTTCCTATGGTTCGAGGAAAAGTATTTCTATCAGTATACTATCCTCTCTGTGAGCTTCCACCTCTCTCAATTTGAGTTTGATGTTTCTTCCACTCTTCTTTAGGTTTCTGATTCTTGTCCTGGGCAATTGTTTTGCCTCTGGCTTTACTTCTACTCGGCCTCTTTGACCTTGCTTTCAGCTCAGCTTCTCTTCATCTTTCAGAGCCATCTGATAAGCATCCTCCACATTATGAAGGCTCATCATGCTCATCTCATCCTGAATGTCATATCGCAGACCATTCATGTACCTGGCAACCTTTTCATCATCACTTTCCTGATGACCTGCTCTGATGTTTATCCTGTAGAACTCTTCAGTGTATTCTTTCACTGACATCAGCTTCTGTCTCAAATTATGCATTCTCTGAAACAGAGTAATTTGATAATCCTTGGGTATGAATTTGGCTTTCCTCTTCGCAACCATTCTATCCCAACTTTTGATTTTATGCTTGCCTTTGCAACGTCTGTCAGCCTGTAGTTCATCCCACCATAATGTTGCATGTCCTTTAAGTCTTGTGACAACATGTTTGACCTTCTTGTCTTCCTCAATATCCTCATAATCAAAATATTTATCCCAAGCTCTAATCCAGTCCAGAAGTTCTTCTACATCTAGGTTTCCTTCATATATTGGGATGTCCATTTTCGCTCTGGCACCTATCCTCGCAACTGCCCTAAATAGGCATTCATCTGCTGCATCTTCGACTGCAACTTCTTCTCCCTCATTTCTAGCTTCATTTTCACTTTCAGCTTTGCTGATATCCCCAGCATTGACTGTGTGCCTCTGTGTTGTCTCCATGGCATCAAGCCTAGCACATAGTTCACGCATTTCCCTTTCCACTGTTGGATCATGCATTGGACTCTCTCTCCTTCTCAGTGGCATGCTGCAAATATTTTCTCTTTTCTCTGCTATAGAAAGCAAAGAACTCTTACTCGCTCTGATACCACACTAACGCAGACCCCCAACCCTCGGATCGAGTTCCGCACAGGATCTTACAATTTCGGCCCTTAGAGTCTGACTAGCTCTTTTATTTCCTCTCGAAAATTCCTTACACACCCAACTAAGTGTATTTCAAAGGTCCTTCTAAGCTATGCTCATGTGATCTTTGCACTGGCATGAACTCCATGATCAACATCCAACTGACATTGGGACTTTCCCCTTTTCCTTTTGGGATACCGGATTTTGCGAGTTCGCGAATCCTGTTGTCGAGTGCCTTACCTCTTCGACCTCCGAAACCTGAAATACCAAACACGTGACTTTTCTTGCCACTTATTTTGGCTTTCCAGGACTTGAGTGGACGACCAACACACGTCCCTCTTTCCTTATGATTTCCCAGTTTCTGAAATTCCTCCCCTTATGATCTTTCAAAATTTTCCCCGACGTTTGACCAACCCTATGACCTTTGTCACACATGTCCTTCAACAAGTACCTGGGACCATGCATTTTCGACTTCTTGCTTCTCACGATTTCGGGAGTTGCGATGACATGCAACTCTACCTCTCGACTCCCGGAGTCTCGAAAACTGAATTGTCGTAATCCCGAAAATCCACTTTAATTTCTATCGTGCTTCACGACTTTGGGATTTCCCTTTCACTATGTTCCATCCCTTGTCATCAGGATTCCCGGTATGCCGAAGCCCAAAATACTGAAATGGTGCTATCCCACTTCTAAGGAGATCAACAGCTATGGTTCTTCCCTTGATCCGATGGCTGGCGTGATTTCGCATACTGGGAGTTCGTGATGCTCTCGATTCCAATCACTGTCTCCTCGAGATCCCAGATCCCGAAATGTTGAAATGTTGAAACTCTCCTCCGCAACTTCTTCGCATTTCGTGATATCGGAGCTTCTGATGTGGAGTGCCCTACTCCTTGTCAACAAGAAATGCTGAAATGTCGATTCTCGAAATGTCGAAAAAATGTCTTGCCGCGATTTCTAATTTTGGACTTTCCTCCCTCCTGTGTCTCGATCACTTATCCTCAGGACCTCTGAAACCCTGAATTCCGAAGTTTCGAAATTCCAAAGGTTTCATCCACTCTTCAGACTTATGATCAACCAAAGCTTTCATCCACACTTCGGACTTATGACCCCCGAAATGCCGAAATGATCTTGACGGTCCAATGATCGAAATCAACGGTCCACATTAAATCCTACCTTTCGAAGGTGGATTTGTCCAACGTTTAACTTCGCCGCAACTTTCTTGGATCCTATTGTCCTCACTATTTCAGGATTTCTCCTCAGAGAATTTCGACCGTTCAGTTTCCTCCTCAAGAACCTCTGGTTCAAAATCGACTCTGCAATCCTTCTCTAGGACGTGACTTCTGCACACAACTTGGGCTTCCTGCTTTCTCTTGAATGATTCAAAGGCCCTAACCCTTTTGAGCTTTCTTCGCAACTCAGGTCTTCAAGGAGTCTTCTGCACGCACTCCTTGCAGTGATCCTCCAAATACTTCAGCGTACTTGAACTCCTAACTCTATGCACTTTCTCGGCAAAAACAATCCTTCAATCTCTCAACCTTAGTTGATAATTTCTAAGGTATCGACCTGCCTGCGCACACCTTGCACAGCTTCTGTGCTTGTCTTGCACTTCTACTGGACTGAGAACAATGGTATTCCTCCTGAGCTTTCAAAGATGAACTCTGAACTCTGTCAATGCACACCTTGCGGACACTTCCACTGCACTCCTTGCAGGAACTTCTCTCACTCAGGAAGAGAAACAATTGAAACTCATTCTCTCTATCTCTCAGTTTTCAAACATCCAACATGAAAACATACATTCACACACAACATAATAACAAATGCATGACAGAGAGAATAAAACAACCATAAGCATAGCATTCAACATGTATACACAGAAAGCATTATAACACCATGAGTCTGAATCAAAGCTTCATATATTAATTCAGAACTTTTGTACATGGGTTCTTCTCTACAACTCTCTACTTCTTCTCTATGCTAATGTCCTTAATAATCTAATTCTAATCAATACAATGATACAAAGGTGAGGGTGTCTATATTCGTTTTCCCTCCTGTTCCTAAAACTGTTTAATATGGAACTTAAATCTACCTACTTTCATTAACTATCCATAAATGCCTCTACCTCCTACAGATGAGAGTGAATCACTCATGATCCATTTACAATATGCAAGTATGCTTCCCTTTAACCATTATATTAATGCTTCAAAACATTTCCAAAACATGTAAAATGTGTGTTTCACTTTCCAGCTATTTTATGCCTTCATGCTCGCTTTGTTGGCTGCTTGCGATGCTCCTGCATCACCAACCCATATGGTGCCTACCACAAAGGGTGTGATTGAAGGTTTTAAAATATCTACAATTCTTTTATTACCAAGAGAGTATTGCAAGCATCATAGTGGGTATCCAAAGAATTAAATTATGGCTATCTAGATTATCATCAAGAATGGATTTGGGTTTAAGGATCGATTTGGTTTTCAGGATCGATTTTGGTTTCAAGGAGCTGAGAATTCATTAAAATATGGTGATGTAATTCAATGCAGAGAATTTAGATCTTGATCTGACATGGTATTCATTGCTCAGAGTGCAGGCTGCCTCATGAGAGCACTTTAACTATGGACATTTTCAAAACTATGATGACAATAATAAGACAGGGTCGATGACAGCAGTAATAAAAATGATGAGATGATGACATCATCCTCTGAAGAATATGTGAGTGAAGATGATGAGCTGATGACATCGTTCTCGCCAACATATGTCCACTTAGTCGCAATGACACATCTTTGATATCCTCCAACATTAAAGAAATCCCCACATCATCGAGGAGTTTAAACATTTTCAATAAGTGTGAGTCATTCATGCATTCTCCTACCTCATGGAAATTCTCTTGTGATCATTTTCACCATTATTCACATAACCCCCACACTATATTCTCCTTAGTTACTCAATAATCCAAATTTAGAAATGACCAAAACTAATGCAACAATGAGGGAATAGAAAACCTTGGAAGAGAGATAGATGGTTGTAGATAAGCATAGAGGCAAGGAAAATTAGAAAACCTTTAACCACATGCCCATGAAATAGTTTCTTATTAATTATTTAAGAGCTAAGGCAATACTCCACTAGGTTTCCCATAAAGAAATCAGTAGATTGGACTATTTATGCCTACATGAGGGCACTGAAAAGGAAGGAAATGCTTGAGGGATTGTTGAGTAGAGAAAGGAAACATTTTCCCTTGTGTTGTGTATGGCATGGAAGAGATATTTATGGTTGATTGATCATTGGATGAGGTGCATGTGCTACTTTATAGTGCACAAATTCAATGAGTCATGAGAGCAATGGGTTGAGTTGAATGATATGTAAGCATGTAGATGGTTTCTTCACCTTGGTGGTCTCATAGCCCAACTTGGGGGTGGCATATATGTTATGAGGGAAAATCTCTCCATGGCCAAGGGTAAACCACAACAAACAGGTATGACTGCAAAAATCAACTCAATTCCAACATATGCTATATAAACTAATGTGCAATATAAGAAAGAGGCCTACCTCGATCCAACATTTGATGATGTTCCACCATTGAGCACTTCGACCCAAAGCTTTATACCTACACCAAGTTCTCAAAAAACAATCCGAGCAAGTATATAGTGATTATATAAAGGGGTTAGCACATCAAATAGAATAATCCATTAATAAACATTAAAAACATGCCCATGGATAATAATCATATATTTGCACGATATCAATTGGACGGGAAAGGAGTATTTCTATTAATAGATGATCAATAGAAGTGATAACATTACAGACTTTTGTGTCGGCATGGTTCGAAACCAAGAAACCAAGTTCCTTCCAACTGGGCCTCCACCACTTCAATCCTCCACCAAAGGCAATATCATAGAAGGGAGACAATGAGGTTCTCTCAACAATAGGGAAAGAGATTGGGGGCTGAACACTGTGTTCAGACTTGAGGAACAAAGGGATGCAGACTCAATATGAAGTAATTTCTCCAGAGTAACTTTGCTCTTAAAGTTGAATTCTTTCTCTCTCTTCCATATCTCGGGATTGTACTTTTATAGCCTTCAAAATGAAACTGAAGGGCCAAGTTGAAACGTTTCTAGTATATGGAAGGCCAAGGATCAGAGATCTCCTGTCGTGACCTGGAAACCCGACTTCATTTTTTTATTTTCTGGCAAAAATCTTGATGTACGCGAGTTGTAGTGGAGCAACCTGCATATACGCATGTTGTATAGTAGATAGGGCGTGTATATGTGGAAAAATATTTATTTTTAGCTCTGGCTTCATCAAAAAGGGATGACAAGTCTGCATAGGGAAATGGAAAAAGGCCCTTTGTGCAAGATGGCAATGGTGGGTCAAATCTTGCTATAACAAATGCCCCCTAATGTGTGAGATCAGAGAAGTATCTACGATGGCTGAAATACATTATAAATAACCCAGGAGTGGAGTGGTAGAGAGCCAGCTGGATGAACTCAATTTCCCATTACATTATGTACTGACTTTGCATACATGGTTGCCAAGAATACACTACAGATCCATGTGAAAAATATACCAAACAAATGTTCGTGGCCATAAAATAGGCAACATATAAATGCGGTTACATGCCAAAAGTTGTCACAGTCATGAACAAGGCCTAGTGAAACCAGTCTCAAAACCAATCTAAAGATATATGTATACCATGGAGTACAATTTGATCTCCCATGATCACTAAAGTCATATAGATATTGGTCCAATGAAAAGGAAGCAACAACTCAGGAAAGCTGTGGCCACATAGTGATGTCTTCAAGTCTTCTACATTATCTGCCAAAGGTGCAAGTCTACATCATGTGAATAAAGGAGTTGAGGTAGAACACAATGAGACATCGTTTGATTACTGATCATTGAGGTATACCAATAACAAACACGAGATAGCCTACCAATAATGAAAGTAGGTATCAAGGCACCGAGTACATTCCTGCAGGTGTGAATAAAGGAGTCGGTGTCGAACACTTTGAGGAATCCATTGATCAGGAGACATTGATGTATTCCCATCTATCAATGGCGAGAGAGCCTACCACTAATGACTACAAGCCTCAAGGTACTCATAAAATTCTAGGTCTCATATCCAAGATAAATGAGTTGAAGTCGATGGAAGGAGACCCGCTGAAAGGAGAGCATTAAGGAATCTCTCATCAGTAAACACGAGGAACAAAGCAGGAGCTTCATAATTTGGTGGAGATCGGACGAAGAACATGTTCACGAACCAATGACCCTATGCATCTTTTGTGTGTGCCAAGTGCAAGCGGTACACGAAAGAGACCCTCTGAATAGTAGCCAATGATGAAAACTACTGACAAAGGCGAGGAAACCATCAATAAGGCTAATGGCATCCAAGACACTGCATGAATCCAAAAGTGTGAATAGATGTCTTGTCGTCGAACACAAGGGAAACCACCCAGTCAAAGACCAATGATGAAATGTCGACTGTTGGGTTCAAGGTGACCTACCAATGATGAAAGTAGGGTCAAGGTGCATGATAATACCATAGTATCATGTGACTCTGAGACAAACTAAGGGTATGGCTGACATGCAAAAGTCAAGATTTATGAGGAATGGCCGACACAGGTTGATAAACTTCCTTTGAACAAGAGCATGAGACATATGGTAGACTCTGGCAGCATAGACCAAATGATATAACTATTAGATGTAGGAGGCATCGGTAATGTTCTCTATGGGGATTGGAAGAGTAACCAGTCGGTAGAGAAAACTCTATAATGAGATCAGCTTCCCTAAGGCCATGCTAAACCCAAAATTATGATGACACAAGGACTCAATAACTTTGTGCTTTGTTCAAAAGCGACACGACTACTTCCAAATATAATATAGTACTCCCTTCCCGCCCGTCTTTTTTTTGTTTTTTCATAACAAATGAATGTTACGATACAGAGGAGGGAACGAGTGTTGCAAGTAACCAAAACTAGTTCCAGCAGTGGAACATGCCTATGCTCAATGAAAGGAAATGCATGCGGGAGATGGACACTTGGGGTGATGTTTCCTCCAGGGTATAGGGTGTCAAATTGCGAAGGATATAAACAAGGCTCTGCTTGGTTGAGGATGCAAAAACTGCTTAGGCAAGGGTTTATAATGCAAAGCGAGAACTGGCTAAAGGCTCAATACTGCAAGCAAGGGCATGAGATGCAATCACAACTTAATTCCAAAAAATGTCCTTTTTTATGTCTTTTAGTCTATTTGGTGTTAAAAAGGGGTAAACCTGTGCCAAATAGACATCTTTTCAAATCCAATTTACGAGTGTGAAAAAGACAAGTTCACTTGGCAATCTTTTCTATTTTTGGTAATGAGTCAGAAAAGAGCTTGACTAAGACTCATGATCTTTCAAATCCAATTTAACGAGTGTGAAAGGTACAAATCACTCGGAAATCTTTTCACTTTTCAAAGACTAGATGGAAAAGAGCTTAAATTAACTCGTGACCTTTCAAATCCAATTTAACGAGCGTGAAAGACACAAATCACTCGACAATCTTTTCGCTTTTTGAATGAATCGGAAAAGAGCTTAACTCAGACTCGTTAGGGATATTCTAGGAGGCAAGTCATGGGGGAGGCCAAGGCTTCCATGTTATACTTCTATAGAATGTCAGTATCTTATGAAGAACCGACACAAGCTTGGGAAAACCCAATGCTTTCCAAGTAGAGGAGGATAAAGTGCTAACGGAGGTTATCATCTCCATGATATATCAGATAATGTCTCTTCCTGGAAAAGACATAGGTGGGGTCATCGGATACCCCATGAGACCACCCCAGTAAAAGGGAACCTCATCAAGACTTGGAGGGAGAGAACTCGGGAAGAGTAAAACTCTCTCTTGTTTAGAAGGTGCAAGACTAGAAATGCTAAGGATATGGCATAAAAGGTATATAACTAGAACCAGAAGAGCAAGATCAACCAAAACTTGCATCGGTGCGATCACTTCCTTAGACTTGTCACTCTCCAAGAGAAGAGTGGGATTGACTAAAGATTGCATCGGCATGACCACTTCCTCAACCATTGGTTGAAAAGGATGTGAGACAACAAGGTCAAGAGGTGCATCACCCCAAAAAATAGGAGTGTTTTCGATCGAAGATTGCATCGACATGACCATTGGTTGAACAAGATGCAAGACAACAAGGTCAAGAGATGCATCATGTCTGAACATAGGAGAGGTGTTAGTCGAATATTGCATCGACATGACCACGGGTGCAACGGGATGTGAGACAACAAGGTCAAAGGATGCATCAACCCCTAAAGGAAAAGGGGTGTCAGCCGAAGATTGCATCTGCATGACTATTGTATCAACCAAAGAAGGAACAGAGTGATGTGAAACCATAGATGCCTCAGAACCCCAAGGGCCCTTAGGTGAGCCCCACGCTTCTAGTATCCCAACAGTAATAGGACATGAATGAGTAAGGTGACTTCCTTCACAAGTCCTGCAAAGGAATCTAGGCTTACGTCTGAGACGTCTAGGCTTCTCAATCATATGAATGCCCCCAGCATGATTTGCAGTGGCTGGCAACACACTCCCAGCATGACTTGCAGAGGCTAGTAGTAAATCTCCAACATGACTAGCAGAGGTTGGTGATGGATCCCCAACATGACTAACAAAGGTTGGTGATGGGTGTGTAGTGTGACTAGCAGTGACCAGACATGTGCCCCCAGCATGAGTTGCAGCGGCTGGTTGCAGGTCTTCAACATGACGCGCAGAGGTTGGCGACCAATCTCCAACATGACTAGTAGAGGTTGGTGATATAATGCCAATATGACACGTAATGACTGGATTTGTGCCCCCAACATGACTTGCAACGGCTGGTTGCAGGTATTCAACATGACTTGCAAAGGTTGTCAACCAATCTCCAACATAACTAGCAGAGGTTGGTGATATATTTCCAGTATGGCCCACAGTGACTGGACTTGTGCCCCCAGCATGACTTGCAGTGGCTGGTTGCAGGTCTTCAACATGACTCACAGAGGTTGTCGAACAATCTCCAACATGACTAGCAGAGGTTGGTGATATATTGCTAGTATGACCCGCAGTGACTGGACTTGTGGCGGTAGTGAATTGCGGCATTTGAGACCAAGGTCCAAGGAAAGATTTGTTTTGATAAATTGCAGGCCAGGAAGGATCCTAGTTCACACCATGTCCCTGTCCAGCAGGATAGTATCCTCCTCCATACTGATTCATAAAGGTTTGTAAAGGCATCGACACTGAGGAAGCCGCTTGCGAAGAGAAAGCGACATGACAAGGGTTACTCGTGTGTGTATATATGTTTCCCCCAGATGAAGGAACTTCGTGAGGGGGGTTGCCCATACTATAAAAATAAATCCCCCCAGATGAAACACCAGAGGATAGATGGAGGTTATCCATGGGAAAAGTGTTTGTAGGAACCGACATGGCGGAAGAAGGATAAGTGGACTGAGTGTAATAAGTAGAATGATTACCTATTTGGGCACTTACTTCTCACATAGTGGATTCGTAGGAAGGAAGATTCCAACCTCCTACTGTAAGAGGTGTTTGAAGGATATGACTCCCACCAAACGAAGAGGGAGAATAAGGAGGCATCATGCCCCCAAACCCAAAACGTGTATTCGCATAAGGAGGCGAGATAGAGGATGGAAAGTGCAAAGACATATCAGACATACCATGAGAAAAATGATTAGAGACCCAAGGCACTGAATGAGTACCATAATTATGCATACCATAATGCGAAGCGGAAGGATTTGTCCCCGTGAAATGAGTGAACATCATGTGGGGAGTAGCATCAAATGAGGGAGCCAAAGGAACTCCACTATCCATGATAACAAAGACTCAACACAAAATCCTAAGGCCAACTAATAGTCAAAGAGCACTCCAAAATTCAAACGGCCAATATGCATGTAAACGAGCTAAAGTGGATGAGTGGCCTCCCTTTCTAAAGAAGGTATGTCTTGTCCAAGAGGGACCTTAGACTCCCCGCCAAAGTTTGGAGGTAACATAATCAGTTATAGGGTCCCTTGTGGGCTTAACAACCAGTCGGTCAGACCCCCTCAGAGAGGTAATCCTCCATAAAGGTTGTGTGTTGTCTGGCCCCTATCTGACCTAGGGTACAAGTAGAATAACCCCTGCAAGTAACCTATGAGATACCTAAGTCAAGCAACTAATAAACCATTGTATAACCGATGCACATGTGAGAAGTCGTAATTCTGGATCACCATATGGGCAGGGTAGAAAAGACCGAAACCTTGAAAGTACCGCCTTTCAAGAAGGTATGGGCACTAGCAAGATCCCCAAATATGAATAAATCCACAGAAATATCTCTGATGCTAGGCGAGTATCCGGGGGATATCCCTTCAACTAACTTCGTGCGACCTCATGATTAACTCTGGTGTGAGTGGAGCATCCTGATCTTACCAATTATACAATGGACTTCTCAACTCCTTGTCTCAGACACATATGTTGATTTAATTGCCTTGGAGAATTTTACTCACAAAATCCTATTCCAAGGCACTAAATCCTAGACTAGTTTGTGCACCCTAAAAAATAAAATCGTGACTAATCAATTTTAATTTAAAGTGTAAATTTTATTGGCCGTGATTACTCAAAAAGGTATGGAAGTGAAACTCATGATGTTATGACTCTGCAAGAAAAATAAATATGAATAGGATGCAAAGTCTATCTTTAACTTTTCAACAAATTATATGCATATACAAACAGTGCAATTTTCAATTTCAACTCTGCAATTCATAAGTAAAATGCAATCTTTCACTAAATGCACTAAGCTAATGATAAAGATTCAAAAGACAAAAACACCAACCAATGAAAAATGCCTATTTTTTTTGTATTTTCAATATACTAAAAAGAAAATACTTGGATTGATAAGAAACTCGATATATAAAATTCTATTGTGTATAAAAACAATCACTCAAGCACAATACCAAGCAGCCAAGCAAACAACCCAGGGTTCAAGGACAAATCAAAAAATGAAAAACAAAGAGAAAGACTACGCCCAAAAATTCAACTCCAATCAGGTTTCCTGTCAACCCAAAGAATCTCAACATGCACTACAGAGACCTAAGAAGGTTCAACAGTCATCCAATCCCACCTAGCAGTCACTAAACCAAGCAAACAAGCAAGGAAAAGTGGTATACGCGATTGTTCAAGAGAAAAGTGTGTATATACGCAGCTTGCAATGAGACAACACACGTGTATACACGAGTTTCAAGGCAAAAGGAATGTATAGGCTTTAAAACAAGGCCAGACAAGAGAAAAAGGCTAAAAACTCAAACCCAGAGTGAACAAAATCTGTCAAGCAATGGTATGACAAGAACCAAAAAGGAAAAAGAGCAAGGCAAGGAGAACAAGTACTTCAAACCCATAGAAGGAAGATCAATTCCCCAGTGGAGTCACCAATTCTATTACAAGGGAAAATCTCTCCATGGCCAAGGGTAAACCACAACATATAGGTATGACTGCAAAAATCAACTCAATTCCAACATATGCTATATAAACTAATGTGAAAGATAAGAAAGAGGCCTACCTTGATCCAATGTTTGATGATGTTCCACCTTTGAGCACTTCGACCCAAAGCTTTATACCTACTACAAGTTCTCAACAAACAAGTCAAGCAAGTATATAGTGATAATATAAAGGGGTTAGCACATCATATAGCATAATCCATTAATAAACATTACAAACATGACCATGGATAATAATCATATATTTTCACGATATCAATTGGAGGGGAAATGAGTATTTCTATTAATAGATGATCAACAGAAGTGATAACATTACAGGCTTCTGTGTCGGCATGGTTCGAAACCAAGAAACCAAGTTCCTTCCAACTGGGCCTCCACCACTTCAATCCTCCACCAAAGGCAAGCTCATAGAAGGGAGACAATGAGGTTCTCTCAACAATAGGGAAAGAGCTTGGGGGCTTAACACTGTGTTCAGACTTGAGGAACAAAGGGATGTAGACTCAATATGAAGTAATTTCTCTAGAGTAACTTTGCTCTTAAAGTTGAATTCTTTCTCTCTTTTCCATAGCTCGGGATTGTGCTTTTATAGCCTTCAAAATGCAATTGAAGGGCCGAGTCAGAATGTTTCCAGTATATGGAAGGCCAAGGATCAGAGATCTCATGTTGTGACATGGAAACCCGACTTCATTTTTGTATTTTCTGGCACAAATCCCGATGTACGCGAGATGTAGTGGAGCAGCATGTGTATACACATGATGTATAGTAGATAGGGCGCGTATATGTGGAAAAATATTTATTTTCAGCTCTGGATTCATCAAAAAGGGATGACAAGTCTGCATAGGGAAATGGAAAAAGGCCCTCTTTGCAAGATTGCAATGGTGGGGCAAATCTTGCTATAACAATATACACTAGACGACTATGGTCGGGCAATGAATTGTTTTTATGTAGTGAGTTTCTTGGACCATCTCTTGTTAAAAAAACAAGTGTTCTCTCTTTTAATAATTCTGCAATTTTATTATATTCTCCATCATGACACTGATGTTGTATTCATGCAAGCTATGTGTATGTGAATGTGCTTAATGTTGAACATGGGCATGGTTTCCCTGAAATCATTAAGAATTTGTTGAATTGTCTCCACTGCATTGTAATAATGCATCTATGTATGCTTTTGAATTATTCTAAGCCTTACTAGTACCCAAATATAATATTATGGAAAATGGGTTTGTTAGCAACATGGATTGTTAATGCAATGAAGTGGGTTTTCCTTCTACCATGGAGAAGTTCATTGATGGGGCACCAAATTAAGTGTGTGGGTTAAGTGCATCAATTAGCTACATTGGTCAATTGTGTGAATTAAGTGAATCAATTAGCTACATTGGTCAATTGTGTGAATTAAGTGCACCAATTAGCTACATTGGTCAATTGTATGGGTTAAGTGCATTAGGATATTTGGGTGGCTTAGAATAGTGGTTTTGGGTTAGTGCCTTAGTGGCCATGTTTGGAATTAGGAGTAATTAGCACATTAGGGCTGCAAGTTCTTGGGTTGATGTGATAGCTACATCCACCCTTAATCCAACAAATTAATAATGGTTAGTTGTGTGCTCTAGTTGCATGCATTAGGTGCATGGGTTGGGTGTGTGGGTAGTTGCATAGATTAAGTGTATGGCTTATAATTGTAACCTGTGTCTAGATTATTATGTTGATGTCTTTAGTGCATGGGTTAGCTACACATGTCAAATATGTAGTGGCATCCATCACATTGTTGATGTGAAGCAAAATCCCCAATTGGAGATATGATAAAATCCAAGCTTTCCAACAAACTATGCCAAGGGGAGAGGACCAACACAATGCTAAGCCAACCCCGTGCATACAACTACCAATAGAGAATGGTATAGAATAGTTAGAAGGACTAGGGTGTCTAACTAAGTGAATTGTGTTGTGTTTCATCCATCAAAATGACCAAGTGCCCCATGGTAATTTCTCTTTAGGAGACCCAAATGAGTGGAAATGAGTTTCCACCCATAGGTTCGATGACTAAAGCCAAGTTCAGCAAAGCCAACAACAAAATAACAATTTGTTCAAGAGAGAACACATCGATGGTGGCACAACATTGGAAGGGATAAGACAAAGGATCAACATAGAGGAGGAAGGTTTCTCTCATGAATGACACAAGTTCCCAAGGAATGTGATTGCATTTCAAGTCATTTTGAGAGGGGTGGAGGTACAATGCCCAACTATAACCCATCATGGGATGTAATTCCCCACTGAGACATCATGGGTGTGAATTAACTTGGCATGTAGTTGGGTTTCATGAGTGTAGATTAATTTTGAGTGTAGTTTCACTTTCTCCCTAATGTTGAGGCAACCTATGAGGTAAGAGTGGGTTTAAGGGGAATCTAGAGGTACATCACCCAATGCTTGTGTCAGAGGGAGTGACTTGATGGTTTTTTATGTTGACATAGGTTCAAGAGGAGGAGTAATTTTGGTAGGTTGAGGAAGGATATATTGTCTTAAAGAAGTGTTGAGTTGAGATGCATCATATTGTTTAGGAGAATAGCATTGTCAAGTCGTAGTAACTTGGACCAAGGGAGATCATGAGCCTTGTTGGGAAGAAGAAGAGTTCTTCTGTCAAAGGACTTGACATTCATTCGAGTTGTGAGTTTTGAGATTATGATAATTGCACCATTTTTTTTATTTAGGGAAAAGGTTAGCATCCATGCTTATGTGATTAGTTCTAGGAGAACTTATATGAGGAGGGGGGGACCTATTTGTCTTACACTACTTGGGTGGAGGCACATTAGGTGCTAAAGGAGAAAGGATTTGAGATAAGGTTGGAGGTCTAGCATGGGGAACACATTGAGGAGGGAAGGGTTTCTTAAGAGAGTCTTTAAGTCTTACAAATTATCTAAGGATTTACTCTTCAAGTTGTCACATGTAGGGCATGTGTTCATCACACATCCTACATGAGGTGGAAGGTTGCATGTTTAATTGTTTTGAAAAAGAGGGTGTATTTGTATGATACCCTTGGCTAGGGGTAGAAGGGATATGTGCCATGTTGGAAGTAAGTGGTGAGTATCCTCCATGGTTAACTTGGATAATGTAGTAATAAGGGGAAGGATCCCTATGTTATAAGGTTGGGTAGGAATTGTTTTATGATTGCTTAGACAATTACTAGGAGGCATGTTAATGACATTCATTTGAATGAGGTGAGAGAGTTTGGACATGTTTTGAGGAGAGAGTTGGTCGATACTAAGATCAAATGAGATAGGGAATAAGACACTGGAGGAAGGACAAGAAGAGGACTCTATAGTCACAAGAGACAAGGGGAAATAAATAAGAGAGAAGGGAGGAACCTCCCTTAAAGTTGTAGGGTTGAATCATCCAAGTTATGAATATAACTATGCCAATGAAGATGCCTTAAGATGAATCAACAAGTCTTCAAATTTGGATCCAAGTCCATCATTAGAAGTCCTTGTAGAAGTGTTGGAGATGATAGGTGCAAGCAACCAAAAGCATGGAAGAAATTCATGTTCTTGAGCACACAAATCAATGAACCATGGGGGACATTCCATTTTTTTTAACTCCTTACCTTAAAACCCCTATAATACCCATAACCTCTATGACCCATATCCATTGAACTCTATAAT
>JZKD02S0531214.1:138759-158977 GCA_000966675.3 Picea glauca
TCTTATCTAATCAATATTAACAATGAAGACCAAGGCCCTACAAGAATGGGTCCTTATGGGAGAAACCTTCACCAACAAGATCAACTATAGCTTCACAAACGTACTCAATACCCTTTCTAGGATTCCTAAAATGGATAGACAAAGAAATGCATCAAATAGAGGAGAGGAGTTACCGCAAACTAACAAAGGAAGAAGGAGAGAAGTTACCCCAAAATGTCTTCCTTCCAAGTGGTATTTTTTGCCCTTCAATGGATTGATCTTGGTAGTTTGTAGAAGACTTGAGCATTCACAATCAATCTTTATGCACCAAATAGAAACCAAGATAGAAGAGCTTCAAGAATTGACACCAACGTCCATAAAGACAGAACCCTTATACATCCATATGCTCCAAGAAAGATATGTCAATTAAGATCCAAGGAGTGGAAGCTCCAAAAATACAATGATGACTACAAATTAGGAATGGATACTCCTTATATAGAGTCTAGCTCAACTCCCTTTACAATAGAATAATAATATCTCATGTGAAATCCTTAGATTTAGCCTGGCGAGGAGTGAAGAATTATTTCATCCAACTAGCTAATATTTTTTGTAAAATAAATAGGTGGTCAAGACACATGTACAACACTCCAATCAAAATAGGCCCAAGAGAGTGGGATGCCTCCATCAAAGAGGTAATAAGATGAGTCAAAGGTGCAACATGTAGCATCCAAAATCCTCCAAGTGGATAGATCCACAACCAACTCCTCAAAGTAGGAAATGAAAACCTCTTAGTTATCCTCCAAGGTGGACACATAGCTCCCCAAAGTGAAAAATACCAACAAGTAATGAGTATAATCCCTCAAGAGTGGACGAATCCCAAAAATTAAGCTTCAATGGTCATGTGTGAGGTATCCAATGTGTAACCTCCTCAAATCATGTCAATCATATACTCAAGTCAACAAAAGTCCAAGAAGGTCCATATGTGCTAAATATAATCCCCAATGGCTACGTAATGCATCCTCCAAGGAGGTCATCCATCAAACTATGTGACGCATGCCTCCAAATGCACAAACAAGTTGACCACTCCAATATTTGTGACATGGCATGGCATGAGAGGTCCATGTGCATGAAGAATATCCCCAAACTGCCTATGTCATTCTGACCAATGCCTTGAGAGTTGTAAGATTGCATCGAGAGTTGTGAACGAACTCAGAAGTTGTGAAGATACCTTGGGAGTTGTGAAAATTACAAATGTCATAATGAAGCCCATTCAATGTCCACTTAGCCACAATATCATTTCACCATTAATCTGACCAATATGTAATCGTGGCCTTTAAATAATGGCTTGTCCCATTTGTCCTTTTTGGATGGAGTGAGTCAAGGTAATTAAAAAATTTATCCTTTTTTGGATGGAGTGAGTCAAGGTAATGGACAAAAACAACATCACTTATCCCATTTTCAATAACTCGCACCCATGCCTTAGCCTTTACAATTTTGTAGCCATCGATGGGTTACGAATCAATAACAACTCTCGTATTTGTTACTTAACAATGTACTTTACTCTTAATTGCTCTCTCCCTTTTGACATGTATATGCCACCTTTATCTTTCTACCGCTTCTTCTCCTTGGGTTGAGGAATCACATCCTCCACCTTAGCCACCTTGGTTCCCTCTTTTCTAGTTGTGACCTCCATTTGTATTTGTTGATTAAGGTTGGTTGTCATTGATGTCAACCCTTGAATAAAGCCCCATGGCACAAAGTATTGGGTAATGGACCCAAGATTGTTTGATGTAAAGATCACTCATTATTGTCTTGTCATGGTTGATAAGAAGTAAATATGAATGAATTCCAAAGTGGTCCCCTTATGGTGAAAGCCCTCATGGGAAGACACTTTGCAGAGTAAGAGAACCCATGCTTAATTATGGAATAATGAGATGAAGGATATTGAATTTGTCAGGGAAACTATCCTAGATGTATAGTTCTTGTCATGCCATTTTCGGTGGTATGTGGAACGTCACATAACTCCTCACGGTTAGAGAGTTATGACCATGTGAAGTTGGAGAACCCAGGTTTGGGTAATGGACCTGTTGGCAACCAATTCACTTTTTTTTCACTGTCTTATAAGCTGCCTACACCAATGTTTTGCAAACATTGATTTTTCATCGCAATTCTCAAATAAATGACACTTTTATTCTTTGCGCCATTTGCACACTTACCTTCATTTTTGTTTTCACGACTATAAGCGTGAAAACTTGGTCTTTCGAAGTCGCATTAAAATCATTATTGAATTGTCGTTATCCTTCTTGTCGATATGCCCATTTCGTTTACATTTTACTTATCATTATGCAGTTAGCAAAACTTTTTGATCTGTACTCATTGGACATTCTTTGATTAATTATGTAATTTCGTTTCATGAGTAATTGAGGTTGTGATGCATTGGTAATTGGATTTATATGTTCTTTGATTTGTTCTACTTGACCATTGGTTTCATAAAAATACATAGGTGTTATGGTTCAACCTTTGATATATATCATTTAATATGACACCTAGTCCATGTTATCACAACGCTTGTCACATAGTCCAACACTTGCTATTGGTTTCGATTTGTATGTTTGGTTTAAAACTATGGCATAACGTTTGATTGCGCGCATGGTTTATCCACTTACCAAAGGTTTCAATTGATTGATTGAAATGGCATAGTTATAACACATGTGCGTGGTGATTTGTATAGTTGAAAACGTTGGCGGTTGTACCCTTGGTAATGACTATTCTGCATGGCCAGCAAATAGCTCCACCACCTTCGCATGATGTCATTAATGTTGCTCCTATCCCGGTTTCACCTCTGTTAGATCGGGTAAGACTTCGGGCATTTTGTTCCTGTGTATGTTGCATTCAAACCCTGGCTCGTTCACCGTGTGCTCTTCCTTATGGCACCAGTGGTGCGAATTGAGTCGAATGGTAGCCAAGCCTTGCTACTGTTTGATAATGCCCGGAAAGACTTAGAGGATAGTGGTTGGCTAAAGTTCGTGCAGTGGTTTGAGGGTTTTAATTTATGTGTTGCACAACAGTTCGCCCTGACTTCTGACGGCTGTAGAGCCAAAGTGGATGACATTTAGCTTGAAATCGGTGAAGAATTTATTAGCTCTGCCACCGGGTTAGCAGCCACGGGCCAGCGATGGTTCAAAAACTCTAAAGTGGAAGAGGTGCCATGGCTGTTACTGTTCGTCTCACTGAAAGTCACATCCTATGACAAAGGCATGCCAATTTCCATGCTTAAACCAAGGTGGCATGATATTTTGATGGTGGTTAAATAATTCGTGACCTATGAGGGTCGATACGGACTAGTTTTTCTTTATCACCTTCGACTGTTAATGAATTTTATGGGGTATCCATTAAATATGCCTTTTTATTTCTAGCGAAGTTTTTATAAAATGGCTAAGAGGTTTAAAAGAGAAAAGTATGATAGTATCTTGTTCCACCACGGCCTAATCAGACTCATCGTTGTTCATCACTTAAATCTTCACGATGATAGCTGGCAAGCTTTTATCTCTCGTAATGGTTTTGCTGATGCAGAGCCCGTCCAAGTTGACAAGCCTATGGTTAGTGAATCCAAGGTTGGGCCACCCGTGCCCTTCCATGCCCTACTGCCCTCTCTTAAACCCTCGGCCAACCCTGATATTTACTTACCCGACGTTATAACTGAGAAGGCTGAGGCTATAAAAAAGCCTGTGAGCAAAAATGTTAAGGGAAACCCTACTGTTAATGGCAAAGGTAAAAAGAATGCTCGGCTTATCTCGAGAATGGCTAGGAATAAACCTAAACCTAGTGCTGAGCAGAAGCCCATAGTCCTCAGTGAGGATTCTGACTCTAACATCGAACGCTTCCTAGCTAGTGAGTACCTTTACTCCCAAGGTCTATGCTCCGAGCCACCCTATGACTTCGTTTCTAATCTACCCCCTTGCCTAAGGAACAATCCTAGCTACCCTGGGATCAAGTTACCTAACGAAACCCTCGGTGATTCTCCCAAACCCTCACCTGCATTTTCAAAGCCTGGGCAGTCGTCATGCAACTAGTGTAATGTGTGGTTGGAACGATACTATATAGACGTTCCCTTACTTCAATCCAAAATCAAAGCACTGGAAAACCAAGTTACAGTGTTGACAAGCCAAAGAGACAAGCTTCAAGCAAATGATAGGAAGCAGAAAACCACTGGTTCCATCGTTTTTAGGAATGTCGAATCAGCTACAGCCGTCGTCAATTCCAAAATTTCATGATCAAGCTGTCTGCTCATCATCCAGGTATGAATTTAGGTATCAATTTTGTTTTGTGAATTGCTAGGATTAATATAATGATTTGAGTTTGGTTTTCAAATAGCTCTGTTCATTGTTCGAAATGACTCTGTTATAGCCATATTGAGAATGGTTATGTTGTTCATCCTGTACATTGTTTTCGTTTTGCTAAAATTAAATAAAGTTATGATTCGGTTAAATGATTTGGCCGTGCCCAGTTTAGCAATTGATTGGTTTTCATTTGTTTTGATTCGTTTGAATGTTGGTGTGAGTTAACGAAATCAATGGTTTGATTTCACTTGGATTTTGTTTCTATCCGACCTATACAAGAGATTTTTTATGCTAAAATTAGAGCGCGATCATGTTTTGATTTGGTATGATTTCATTATGGTTGGGTTATATCAGCTCTGATTTAGTTTGTACGATGTGATTTTGAAATGACTTCGTGAGTCTGAATTGATGTGATGTAATCTTCTAAATCAGGAATACAACTCTGATCGATTCATATTTGGAAAGAACGACTCTGTTTCGTATGGAAACGATATTCTCATTTAAGCCTGTGCAAAAGATATCTACGCCCGAATCGTGTAACGGTTTTGATTCACAACGACTATGTTAAACTCCAACTGTCTGATTCTCTCTTGTCTTGAGTGATTGCTGTGTATCTTCAGTTAGTACGATGGTTTTATGAGTTGGATTCGTATTAAAAATAGACTTGATAATGCTTTTTTTTATTTTAATTTTCAAAACGAGTTGGTTAAACTCAGATCGACATATGTTATGCCTGTCAAATTCGGTTAATAGTTCGATTTGAAATAAATTCTAGTAATATTTTTGTTGAATATCAATCGATTTTGTCTGCTCCAATTAGCAACGAAAAACAATCAGACAACTCTTACGGATCCTGTTATCAATTGATTGATCTCATTATGATTTCGTTTGTGATAATTTACGCACCAGTTTTGATTTGATTCGCTAATGGCATAGATCGTTTGTTATGTTAATACAGTTATATCAATTTGAAAATGATCTTGTTGTTTTCGTATGGATTTGATCGTGTTTCCTGTTGATAAGGCAGCATAAACGATTGCCTATGATTTGTTTAACTGTATCGATTTCAATTTGATATGAAACGATTTCATTATTATTCGATACGATTTTGTATACCTGAATTGGCAACAAATTGAATAGAGTGTACCCATCTTTGTTATCATTTGGTTGAATATGATTTAGTGTGTTCAATTTACATACAAGTGTTGACTTGAATGAGGCTTTTTAGAAATAAAATATCTTTTGATAGTTTGAATGTATTTTCAAAGATTTCAATTGATTTCAATGCTGATTCTGTGTCTGATTTAGACCAGCTACAGAATCGCAAGATTCTGTAGCTAGTCTATAGAATTAGATTTTTTATCATTTTCATCAAAAAAATATCCTCCTAACTTGTCCATTTTTTACCCTTTTCAGGTACATTCGAATTGCATTGGGCATGCTATGGCAGTCTAGGAGATATTTGTGTGATACAGTTTTATTTTAGGTTCCTAGTTTAGTCAGACTTGGGATATTTTCCCAGATTTATGTAAACAGTTTTGATAACTTCCACAGGGAGGTTTTACCCTATCGAAGGTCTTTAAATACTTATTATTTTGTGTAATAAGGGGCATCCTCACTTGTGGGAGAACTAGTCTATGGATTTCTAATACAAACTGAGACAAGAGTTGATTTCTTGCTACAACTTTCGCTTTCAATATATCAATTTTTTTGTTTCAAGTTTATGCATGTCGTTTGCAGTTGATTATAGACTACTTTAGCTATCATAATCTATTGCAGGATGATATTTTTTGATTAATTTTCTATCCATAATCTGATCTCTTTCATTATTTTTAAAAGTACAACAATTACTTTGTTTCAGTTAATGAATCACAGATTTCTCTTCTTCGTTAATTGAATCATTACGTATAGATCTTTGCATACGGGTTTATCTAACTGTGAAGATTTATAAATCATATGGTTGCTGTAATTTTTATGTCTTGTTTGTCCTGTAATCATATTTGAAGAGCACTGCAGCTTATTGTTTACGAGAATCTTCTGGATAATTCAGTGTGGGTTTCCTCCCCCTGGTCAGCTAAGACAATCATTACATACAGGACAAACCTGGAGCGTTCGTCCCAGTCAGTTTGTTATTTATTTGTTTGGTTAATTTGTTACTATAATATTAGTAGTTTAGTTAGATATATGTTTAGTTAGATTTGTAGTTAGAATTAGTATTTTAGTTGTTTGGTTTAGTTAGTTTTTTTTGTTTTATTTCTTGTTCATAAAATTATAAAATCAACAAAATTATCTCTCGCTGTCTTAGGACAGAACACAAATGAGTTTTTCAGGTTTTCATTCAAATCTGTAAATTGTAGATATTGTACATTTTGTGAATAAGTTTTATTTCCGTTAGTAGTTAGATATTTAATTAGTTAGAGTTAGTATAGTATTAGATAGTAGATTGTATATATAGAATGGTTAATTTTGTTTTAGTTTGTTTTAATAGTTATTTTTAGTTAGATTAGTTAGTTTAGAGTAGTTTTCTTTTTGTTTTCTTAGGACCTTAGATCGGCTAATGGAGCCGCTAAACCCGTCAGGGTGGTTCATCCCAAACGGATTGGGTTATTAGACAACCCCGGACCGGTTCCACTCTCCCAGTTGACGGACGATCATTTTCACCCGTCAACAAATGGCGCTAGAAGGAGGGCCTGAATTTAATTAATGGCATGAGGCAGTCACAAGACTCCTCCTCCACCTAATCACTCACCTATAGTGACTAGAAGCCATTCAAACGATAGTATTCCCCTTCAAACAACAACTACTTCAACCGACGATCCACAGATCACAATTGAGCCAACAACCCCTAATCCTACAGGTGGTGACATACAAGAGATTGTCCGTCAATCTCTCATAAAAGCACATAGTGCATTAGCCCATTTGAGGCAACCTAACCGACCGTGGGGTCAACCTTTAGATTTCTCTGATATCAGAGAACAATTAGGAGGAACTAACCTCATTGTGAACCCTACAGATCCAATCCTAAATCCTGCTCCAGGAGGATTTGGAATACCTCCTTCACCACCTCCATCATCTCCTTCCTCTTTTGGAGGAGATTCCTCTGACGAAGGCAATTCCCCTTCTCAGCCTTCCACACCCACTACACCAATGGAAAATAAGAACAACCCTGCTAGACCTTGGCTTGATCAGGATGCCGTAGTTGTACCTGGAGCTCAGCATCCTTTACCTAAACACCCGGAGAAATGGCTTCCCAAGTTTGACCCCAACTCAAAACAGATCGTTGAAGATCACATTAAAAAGTTTATGTTAGCCATAAGACTCTGCAATGTCGAGCATGAAGATGTTGTCTATAGGTTGTTCCCCTATACTTTCGAGGGCAATGCATCTACATGGTACTTTTCCCAGCAACCCCATACCATCGTGTCTTGGGAAAAATTTGAATCATGCTTTTTGGAAAAGTTTGAAGATGGTAAGCCTCTAGAAGTCCTAGTCATAGACCTTTCTAGCTTAAGAATGAACCCAAAAGAAAAATTTAAAGACTTTAATCAAAGATTCTTAACACTTAAAAATTGAATCCCTACAGATTCCATGCCCGCTGAGAATCTTATAATAGCATACTACACTAAAGCTTTGCATCAAAGTATAGCTATTTGGGTTAAACAATCTAAGAAATCCACGTTGTTAGAAGCCTTCGAGGAGGCCAGCCAGATTGAAAAAGATATACTTAGTCTTAAAGACTCTACTAGCAACAAAACAGAGACTAGTTCTTCTTCCAAAAAGAAGATCGAAATCCTCCCCAGACCTACTCAAAGTAAGACACAACCTGAAAGATCTGATTTAGAAAACTTAACTAAAGTTGTTCAAAAAATGTCAAATCAAGTTATAGATTTAAAAAGGATGACTGAAGAAGCTTCCTCGAGCAAAGGACCCTACGAGCCCCCATTCCGAAAGCCTTTTCCCACCAAGAGACCTAATCCAACCACCAAAGGCCTTAATCTAGAAAGTCTTCAATGCGCCCTTCAAACAATTCTAGAAGCCCAAGATAACTTGATACCTCCTGAGATTCCTGAGGAGGTAGTTGAAAAAGAGACAGTTCAAGAAGAGGAGTCTTCTCCAAACATTTTTGGACACTTCTCGGATAGCATCTTCCAAGCTAATTTCGAGACAGTACATCCCTATAATACTAGGAGTAAGACAGCAAACAAACCTTCTTCCGAAAACACTACAACTTCGCCTCCAAAGAAATCTAAATCAGCTGAGACTAAACAGAGTAATGTGAACCCCAACTTAGATTATGATGTAGTTGAGGATCTTAAAAGGTTGAGGGCTAACATTTTTGTTTATGAGTTATTGAAATTTCCATTTCTGCTACAAAAAATGTTACAGAATATCTGAGAGAATGGCAAAAATGGTAATTCAAGTGGTAATAAGGTTGTGAAGAACAAATTTCCTCAGAAGACTTCCACTAAAAACCATCCCGATCCTCAAGATAAAGGAAGCCTTCCTGTAAGTAATGTAAATAATGTAAATAATGTAGATAAAATAGTTTTAGAAACTGCGAGTAAAAAGCCTCAAGCTACCACTCTTAGTACTCGTAAAAATGTACCTCCTTTTTTGTTAACTTTCGAAATATTTAATAGAAACATGCACAATTGTATGGTAGACTCAGGAGCGTCATCCAATGTGATGCCATGGTCTGTTTGCCAGAAGATTAACACTGAAGTTGAACCCTCCACCTTAAAAATCATACAACTTGATTGGACCAATGTTAAAGTTATAGGCGAACTAAAGAATGTGCTTATTAGATTATCATCTAACCCCAAGGTTCATCAAGTCATTGATATAATTGTTGTGGATATTCCAGAAGTGTATGGTCTATTTTTAAGTAGGGACTGGTCGGAGTAGCTACATGGTTATTTCGTGACAGATTGGTCTCATCTATGGCTTCCAGAGAACGACAAGCCTAATAAGATCAAGGTAAATCATGAACGCTACCTTAAGTTCACAGTTATAGATTTGAACGATCCCAACAAACCATTTACACCTTCTACTGATTCACCCGAAGTACAAGGGATGGACACCTTCTTCGGCAACTTCATGGCCGAGGCTTTAGCTATCACCAATCCAGAACAACAGTCTGAGATTGTAGCATATGTGCAGTCAACAGCTTCTACGCAACGGTCTCATGTACCCGATGGAAATCAAATTTGGTCTCTTTATTTCGATGGGTCAAAGTCCAAAGAAGGAGCTGGAACAGGCTGCATTATTATCGATCCGGCAGGTAACAAAACATTGATTGCATGTAGGCTAGAATTTGAATGTACTAATAACACTGCAGAATATGAGGCTTTACTACAAGGTCTCAGAAAAGCCGTGGATATGAACATTCAAAACTTGACCGTTTTTTGTGACTCCGAAATAGTGGTTAGACAGGTAAGATATTCTATCCACTGTCTGTCTCCGCGTCTCAAAAGCTACCAATCTGAGGTATTGAATTTAATGAACAAATTTTCTGCTTTCAATATAAATTCTATTCCTACATTGAATAACTCTGAAGCAGATCTATTAGCTAATGTAGCTTCTAAACTCTTTCCTGCAGAAGGCTTGTCCCCAGATGCATTCTCCGTCAAGCTGTTGTTCCGGCCATCCGTTCCTGACAACATCACGAACTGGAGAGTCTTTGAGGATGATCAGAAGATTATTAACTTTTTGCACGTGGAAGAAACCTTTCAAGGCGCGGTGATAGACGAACACACACACGACGACAATTTGCATGATTTCACGGTAATACCAGATCCGAGAACTCTTAAATATTCATCGGACATGGTAAACTCGATCCCTAAATCCGTAGTTAGATTAGAGAAGTTTTATGATCTTCAAGATAAATTTAAAAAGATGGTCAACCGTTAAACAAATAGTTCCTCGTTATCTTATGAAAAAGTAAACTTAGGAACTAAGGACAATCCGTAGTGCATTAATCTAGGGGTAGCATGTTCTGTACAAGAAAAAGTTGCATTTATTAAATTGTTCAAAGAATTTAAAGATGTCTTTGCATGGACGTATGACGACCTTAAAACGTTCGACCCTAATATCATACAGCATGTCATTCCTATGAAGCCCCAAACCTTACCCTTTCAACAAAAACTGAGGAAAATGCACCCTAAGCTCGAACCGACCATTCAAAAAGAATTGAATAAGTTCCTAAATGCTAAGATAATATTTCCTGTTAGGCACACTCAATGGGTTTCTAACCTTGTCCCAGTCCGGAAGAAAAGTGGGGAAATCCGACTCTGTGTCGATTTCTGAAACCTTAATAGAGCGTCTGATAAAGACAACTATCCTGTCCCACCCATGGAACAGATCCTTCAACAGGTATCTGGTTCTGAGAGGCTATCCTTACTGGATGGTTTCTCGAGGTACAACCAAGTTCTGATGTCTCCACCAGACCAACTTAAAACCACTTTTCATACCCCGTGGGGCACTTATGCTTATCGAAAAATGCCCTTTGGATTGATTAATGCTGGTGCCACTTTTTAGAGAGCAATGGACATTGCTTTCCGAGGCTTAATCAATCAGTCCATTGTAGTTTACTTAGATGATGTGATTGTATTTTATAAAAACAAAACTGATCATCTAGCTCACTTACGAGCTGTTCTACAGCGATGTCGTAAATACGACATCTCCTTGAATCCTAAAAAATCCATCTTTGTAGTAGAACAGGGTAAACTCTTAGGATTTATTGTGTCAAGCAAGGGGATGATTATCGACCCCAAAAGGACTCAAGTCATCACAAAACTTCCCCCTCCTATGTCCAAGAAATCTATGCAATCTTTCTTAGGCCAGATTAACTTTGTGAGAAGATTTGTCCCCAGCTTCTTCGAAATGGTCAGACCCTTGCAAAACCTAATTAAGAAAGACACCCAATATCACTGGGGACCCCTAGAAAATCAAGCTTTTAATGCAATAAAGAAGGCCATAATAGACACTCCATCTCTCATGAGCCCCGATTTTTCTCAAGACTTTACACTCTACACTTTTGCTTCTGACCGTTCCTATGTCGTCGTCCTAACCCAAAAGAATGTCGAAAACAATGAAGTACCCATTGCCTTTATGAGCTCTTCTTTCAAAGGCGCTGAACTTAATTACCCAGCGGTAGATCGGCAAGCTTATGTTGTTTTCAAAGAAGTCAAGCATTTCCGGTCCTATCTTTTGAAGTCTAGGATGAAAGTCATTGTCCCCTACCCAACCATGAGGAACTTGTTAGTGCAGAAGGAACTAGGTGAAAAGAGGGCTAACTGGGTCACATCCTTGCAGGAGTACGACTTAGAAATCACCCCAGCTCAGATAGTGAGAGGCCAAGAGTTATGCAAGTTAGTTGTTGATTCAGCAACAGGACAGCAAGAAGAGAGCGATACGTCAAACCTAGGACAACACGATCAAAATCTAATCTGTTGCGCACAAAACTCTGGCAGTCCTTGGTATGACGATATAAGATTCTGTCTTGAAAATGGGTCAGCCCCTCGTCATCTGGATCCTGCTAAAAGAAGAGCGTTGATATTAAAGTCTGCCTCCTTTCATCTGGTAAATGGTATCCTGTTTCGTCAAAGTTTTGACGGCGTACTGATGCGCTATCTAGAAAAAGACGAAGCAGAAAAAGTCCTGCTAGAGTTGCATGCAGGAGAAGCTGGTGGTCATTTTGGTGGTGACACCACTACCCATAAGGTTTTAAGAGCCGGTTATTACTAGCCCACACTTTTTAGAGATGCCCATGCCTTGTGTCGTAAATGTATCATTTGTCAGAAAGCATCAGGACAGTTACAAAAACCAGCCTTTCCTTTGCAGCCCGTTTCAGTAGATTCTCCTTTTCAGCAGTGGGGCCTTGATATCATAGGTCCAATCAACCCCCCGTCTTCACAATAGCACAATTTTATTGTGACAGCCACAGATTACTTTACCCGGTGGTCTGAAGTTGCTGCGTTAAGAACCGTCAACACCAGTCAGGTAATTGCCTTTTTAAACTCGAATATTATCACTCATTTTGGTATTCATGATTGTCTAGTGTTAGATAACGCTTCCTACTTCTCCTCTCTTGAGATGAGTGAGTTCGCTTTGGAAAAATGAATTAAATTGAAGTATTCTACTAGCTATTACCCCTAGGGCAACAGATTGGCAGAATCAACAAACAAGAACTTGATTAAAATCATCAAGAGAACGGTGGTTGAAAATCACAAAAATTGGCACAATGCACTATTGAACGCGCTGTGGGCTGATAGGGTAACACCAAAATCTATTGTAGGTAACTCACCCTTTTTTCTCGTTTATGGCAGAGAAGCAATTCTGCCACCTCACATTCTTCTTCCTTCACTTCAGTTATCACAGAAAATTCAAGAAGAAGATTGTCCCCCTTTGGAAAACCAAATTAACGCTTTGATGAAGCTAGAAGAGGTAAGAGCCCAAGACAAACGTAAGTTAGATCAACATCAACTATTGGTTAAAAGATGGTTCAATTCTGACTCTGCTTCTGATAGGAATTTTGAAGTAGGTGATCTCGTTCTGAAATGGGACAAACCGCATGAGGGAAAGGGAGAGCACACAAAATTTCAAAACTTATGGCTTGGACCATTTTTGATTGCTGAAAAGTTGGGTCCCAGTTCTTTTCGATTGCAGAATCTTGAGGGGCAACCTGACACCTATCCGGTGAATGGCCATGCCTTGAAAAAATACTTTGCTTGACAACAACCCTTGTATATTTTGTACATATTTTGCTTTGTTTTTTTCGTTTGCTACTTGTTTTTTATTTTTTTCTTTGAATTTATCAGCTTGTGTTTTTTGAAATACACATACCTGTATCCTGAGCCATTCAGACAAAGAAAACAGAAAATTCCTTCGCTGAAATAACTACTAAGAAAATTGTATAAACATCAATGGTATATTTCTGAAATTTATATCTGTGTTGGAAAAAGTCTTGTATTTGAAAGAAGATGACTAATTTCGATCTCTGAGTAAAGCTTGTCATGATCATCTATTATGTTTTTATGCTGTCCCTATTCCTTAAGGGAATGACTCAGAAGATGTCTCCCCATCTTAGGAAGTTGTTTTTGTAAATAAAACATCTCTGGATCTTAATAAAGGACAGTTCTAAAAAATTCTGATGAGGTTTGAAGAAAAAAAAAATGTGTTAAAATATCATGATTTTCAACGTCACCCTGCTCAACTATATATCTTTGAAGAAAACAAAACAAAATAAATTATTAATAGAGCTGTGGGAAGTGCTTGTAAACCCGTCAGGATGCTAAACAGGTCTGCTGGCAGCGGGTAAATGCATGCATGATGCCAAGACAACTTCGTTGGGGTACTAAACAGGCCCGCTGGTAGCGAAGCAATGTTGAGTATATGAAAATTGGTGAATATAAGAAACCTCTTTAATGTCCTTTATTCTGACCTAGAACTTCTTGGCAGGATACAGATATCAGAGTGGGTTAAATGGAAACCCTGTCGAGGCTATGGACGCCTGCTGCCAGCAGTGGCTCTATCAAAAGTATTGGAGATTTTATCTTTAATGTCGTGACTCACTGGTCTTAGGGCTGTTATCTGTTTTCATCTTTTAAAACACTGCTGCAATAGTTGGTTAATGATGATGTTTATACGATTTTCTGGTTGTTGTTTTTGAGTTGGAATTATCTTTTCTATCCTAATCTGAATTTGTTCCTTTTCGCAGAGATAACTGCTTCTACCAGTGTGTCGCCATTGTTGGCAGCCAATTCACTTTTTTTTCATTGTCTTATAAGCTCCCTACACCAATGTTTTGCAAACATTGATTTTTCGTCGCAATTCTCAAATAAATGACACTTTTATTCTTTGCACCATTTGCACACTTACCTTCGTTTTTGTTTTCACGATTGTAAGCGTGAAAACTTGGTCTTTCAAAGTCGCATTAAAATCATTATTGAATTGTCGTTATCCTTCTTGTCGATATACCCATTGCGTTTACATTTTACTTATCATTATGCAGTTGGCAAAACTTTTTGATCTGTACTCATTGGACATTCTTTGATTGATTATGTAATTTCGTTTCATGAGTAATTGAGGTTGTGATGCATTGGTAATTGGATTTATATGTTCTTTGATTTGATCTACTTGACCATTGGTTTCATAAAAATACATAGGTGTTATGGTTCAACCTTTGATATATATCATTTAATATGACACCTAGTCCATGTTATCACAACGCTTGTCACATAGTCAAACACTTGCTATTGGTTTCGATTTGTATGTTTCGTTTAAAACTATGGCATAACATTTGATTGCACGCATGGTTTATCCACTTACCAAAGGTTTCAATTGATTGATTGAAATGGCATAGTTATAACACATGTGCGTGGTGATTTGTATAGTTGAAAACACCGACGGTTGTACCCTTGGTAATGACTATTCTGCATGGCCAGCAAATAGCTCCACCACCTTCGCACGATGTCATTAATGTTGCTCCTATCCCTGTTTCACCTCTGTTAGCTCGGGTAAGCCTTCTTGCGTTTTTTTCCTGTGTATGTTGCATTCAAACCCTAGCTCATTCACCGTGTGCTCTTCCTTATGGCACCAGTGGTGCGAATCGAGCCGAACGGTAGCCAAGGCTTGCTACTATTCGATAATGCCCGAAAATACTTAGAGGATAGTGGTTGGCTCAAGTTCGTGCAACGGTTTGAGGGTTTTAATTTGTGTGTTGCACAACAGTTCGCCCTGAATTTTGATGGTTGTAGAGACAAAGTGGGTGAATTTAGCTTGAAATCGGTGAAGAATTTATCAGCTCTGCCACCGGGTTAGTAGCCACGGGCCAACGATGGTTCAAAAACTCTAAAGTGGAAGAGGTGCCATGGCTGTTACTGTTCGTCTCACGGAAAGTCACATACTGTGACAGAGGTATGCCAATTTCCACGCTTAAACCAAGGTGGCATGATCTTTTGATGGTGGTTAAACAATTCATGACCTGTGAGGGTCAATACGGACTAGTTTTTCTTTATCACCTTCGACTGTTAATGAATTTTATGGGGTATCCATTAAATATGCCTTTTTATTTCCAGCGAAGTCTTTATAAAATGGCTAAGAGGTTTAAAAGAGAAAAGGTCGATAGTAGTTTGTTCCACCACGGCCTAATTAGACTCATCGTTGTTCATCACTTAAATCTTCACGATGATAGCTGGCAAGCTTTTATCTCTCGTAATGGTTTTGCTGATGCAGAGCCCATCCAAGTTGAAAAGCCTGTGGTTAGTGAATCCAAGGTCGGGCCACCCGTGCCCTTCCATGCCCTACTGCCCTCTCTTAAACCCTCGGCCAACCCTGATATTGACTTACCTGACGTTATAACTGAGAAGGCTGAGGCTATAAAAAAGCCTATGAGCAAAAAGGTCAAGGGAAACCCTACTGTTAATGACAAAGGTAAAAAGAATGCTCAGCTTATCTTGAGAATGGATAGGAATAAACCTAAACCTAGTGCTAAGTAGAAGCCCATAGTCCTCAGTGAGGATTCTGACTCTGACATCGAATGCTTCCTAGCTAGTGAGTACCCTTACTCCCAAGGTCTGTGCTCTGAGCCACCCTATGAATTCGTTTCTAATATACCCCCTTATCTAAGGAACAATCCTAGCTACCCTGGGATCAAGTTACCTAATGAAACCCTCGGTGATTCTCCCAAACCCTCACCTGCATTTTCGAAGCCCGGGCAGTCGTCATGCAACTAGTGTAATGTGTGGTTGGAACGATACTATATAGATGTTCCCTTACTTCAATCCAAAATCAAAGCGCTGGAAAACCAAGTTACAGTGTTGACAAGCCAAAGAGACAAGCTTCAAGCAAATGATAGGAAGCAGAAAACCACTGGTTCCATCGTTTTTAGGAATGTCGAATCGGCTACAACCGTTGTCAATTCCAAAATGTCATGATCAAGCTATCTGCTCGTCATCCAGGTATGAATTTAGGTATCAATTTCGTTTTGTGAATTTCTAGGATTAATATAATGATTTGAGTTTGGTTTTCAAACAGCTCTGTTCATTGTTCGAAATGACTCTGTTATAGCCATATCGAGAACGGTTATGTTGTTCATCCTGTACATTGTTTTCGTTTTGCTAAAATTAAATAAAGCTATGATTTGGTTAAATGATTTAGCCGTGCCCAATTTAGCAATTGATTGGTTTTCATTTGTTTTGATTTGTTTGACTGCTGGTGTGAGTTAACGAAATCAATGATTTGCTTTTGCTTGGATTTTGTTTCTATCCGACCTATACAGGAGATTTTTATGCTAAAATTAGAGCACGATCATGTTTTGATTTGGTATGATTTCGTTATGGTTGGGTTATATCGGCTCTGATTTAGTTTGTATGATGTGATTTTGAAACGAATTCATGAGTCTGAATTGATGTGATGTAATCTTCTAAATCAGGAATACAACTCCGATCGATTCAGATTTGGAAAGAATGACTCTGTTTCGTATGGAAACGATATTCTCATTTAAGCCTGTGCAAAAGATATCTACGCCTGAATCGTGTAACGGTTTTGATTCACAGCGACTATGTTAAACTCCAACTGTCTGATTCGCTCTTGTCTTGAGTGATTGTTGTGTATCTTCAGTTAGTACAATGGTTTTATGAGTTGGATTCGTATTAAAAATAGACTTGATAATGCTCTGTTTGATTTTAATTTTCAAAATGAGTTGGTTAAACTCAGATCGACATATGTTATCCCTGTCAAATTCAGTTAATAGTTCGATTTGAAATAAATTCTAGTAATATTTTTGTTGAATATCAATCGATTTTGTCTGCTCCAATTAGAAACGACAAACGATCGGACAACTCTTACGGATCCTGTTATCAATTGATTGATCTCATTATGATTTCGTTTGTGATAATTTATGCACCAGTTTTGATTTGATTCGCTAATGGCATAGATCGTTTTTTATGTTAATACAGTTATATCAATTTGAAAATGATCTTGCTGTTTTCATATGGATTCGATCATGTTTCCTGTTGATAAGGCAGCATAAACGATTGCCTATGATTTGTTTAACTGTATCGATTTCAATTTGATATGAAAGGATTTCATTACTATTCGATACGATTTTGTATACCTGAATTGGCAATGAATTGAACAGAGCATACCCATCTCTGTTATCATTTGGTTGAATATGATTTAGTGTGTTCAATTTACATACAAGTGTTGACTTGAATGAGGATTTTTAGAAATAAAATATCTTTTGATAGTTTGAATGTATTTTCAAAGATTTGAATTGATTTCAATGTTGATTCTGTGTCTGATTTAGACCAGCTATAGAATCGCAAGATTCTGTAGCTAGTCTATAGAATTAGATTTTTTATCATTTTCATCAACAAAATATCCTCCTAACTTGTCCCTTTTTTACCCTTTTCAGGTACATTCGAATTTCCTTGGGCATGCTATGGCAGTCTAGGAGATATTTGTGTGATACATTTTTATTTTAGGTTCCTAGTTTAGTCAGACTTGGGATATTTTCCCAGATTTATGTAAACAGTTTCGATAACTTCCACAGGGAGGTTTTACCCTGTGGAAGGTCTTTAAATACTTATTATTTTGTGTAATAAGGGGCATCCTCACTTGTGGGAGAACCAGGCTATGGATTTCTAATACAAACTGAGAGAAGAGTTGATGTCTTGCTATAGCTTTCGCTTTCAATATATCAATTTTTTTGTTTCAAGTTTATGCATGTCGTTTGCAGTTGATTATAGACTACTTTAGCTATCATAATCTATTGCAGGATGATATGTTTTGATTAATGTGCTATCCATAATCTGATCTCTTTCATTATTTTTAAAAGTACAACAATTACTTTGTTTCAGTTAATGAATCACAAATTTCTCTTCTTCGTTAATTGAATCATTACGTATAGATCTTTGCATATGAGTTTATCTAACTGTGAAGATTTATAAATCATATGGTTGCTGTAATTTTTATGTCTTGTTTGTCCTGTAATCATATTTGAAGAGCACTGCAGCTTATTGTTTACGAGAAGCTTCTGGATAATTCGATGCGGGTTTCCTCCCCCTGGTCAGCTAAGACAATCAATACATACAGGACAAACCTGGAGCGTTCCTTCCGGTCAGTTTGTTATTTATTTGTTTGGTTAATTTGTTAGTATAATATTAGTAGTTTAGTTAGATATATGTTTAGTTAGATTTGTATTTAGAATTAGTATTTTAGTTTTTTAGTTTAGTTAGTTTTTTTTGTTTTATTTCTTGTTCATAAAATTATAAAATCAACAAAAATATCTCTCGCTGTCTTAGGACAGAACACAAATGAGTTTTTCAGGTTTTCATTCAAATCTGTAAATTGTATATATTGTACATTTTGTGAATAAGTTTTATTTCCATTAGTATTTAGATATTTAATTAGTTAGAGTTAGTATATTATTAGATAGTAGATTGTATATATAGAATAGTTAATTTTGTTTTAGTTTGTTTTAATAGTTATTTTTAGTTAGATTAATTAGTTTAGAGTAGTTTTCTTTTTGTTTTCTTAGGACCTTAGATCGGCTAATGGAGCCGCTAAACCCGTCAGGGTGGTTCATCCCAAACGGCTTGGGTTATTAGACAACCCCAGACCAGTTCCACTCTCCCAGTTGACGGACGGTCATTTTCGCCCGTCAACAGGACCCAAGTTTGTTTGATGGATAATGGTATGATTATTGCTATATTTGAAGGTAATACTATTATAGATGGATAGTACATGTCATTCCATTTCTGGTGGTATGTGGAATGTCACATAACTCCTCACGGTTTGAGAGTTATGGCCTTATGAAGTTGGAGGACCCTCATATGTCATCTAGAAGCCCCAAAAGGTCAAAGTGGTTTAAGAGATTTTAGAAGGTAAATAATAAAGTGAAGTGATTAGTGTACTATAATTCAAAGTGAAAACAAAATAAATTATTTAAATAATAAATTTAATGGAGAAATGAGAACTGGGTTAACCCTCAAATAAGGAAAGTGGGCAAAGTGACCTAGAATATGTTTTTAAGGAAGCCACTTGGAGAGTATAAATTAGAGGCAAGGCTCTCTCATTTTAGATACACTTGAGCATATTGAATATCTATAGGTGTCTGAAATAACCAAGGATATATAAGCCAAATTTTTGAGGGAAGTTGAAGAAAAGAAGGCTGAAATGCAAGGAAGGAAAAATTCTTTTGATGGTGCTTTCTAAGGTGTTTCCGGTAAAAACGTCAAAACTTCTTCATAATAGATCCAAATTCAGTTAGAAAAAATGTGTTGGTTAGAGTACAGTATTTAGTATGTTTTGTAACAGTTTCAGATCATTTCAACAAATATTCCATGCGGGGCACGCTCTACAAGGTCACTCTCTAGAATAAGCCATAGTTCAGCAAGGTATGCCATTTTTGCTATAACTCCTTTTTTGAGAGGTTCCAAGTAGTGACACCTAGAGGAATTGCATAAAACACACTGAAGAACATTGTGTATCAGTTTCAGAGATTTATACATTATAGGTACAAATTTATGATTACTTCAAGTTAGGGTTGTTGACTAATCCAAAACTAGGCATGTGAGACTAAAGAAAAGTTTGATGAAAATGCTAGTCTCTTGTTGTTAAAGTTAAGGAAGGTTTGCAGGTATGTGATCATACACAGTGGGTCTATTACAGATTTACAAATCATATTTGAATGATGAAATTGATGAGGTATTTTGGTTGAGGTACAAGTTGGGTACATCGTTGAGACAAGTAGTTGATGAGTTGACACATACATGAGGCCTATAGTTGATGATGTTGGTACATATTGATGAGTCATAGTTGATGAGTACTTGAAACATGATTGGTACATACTTGGTACATGGTTGGTTGCACTTGTTTATGGTACAGGTTGATTA
>JZKD02S0531214.1:159027-180853 GCA_000966675.3 Picea glauca
TTTATTGGTACATGTTTACAGTGGTATATCTCACAGTGATAGTGTGACAGTGGTTTCATCATTCTACTTCTACTTCAGGGCGGTTGGACGGGGCAAGGACAGGTGGTTGTAGCCATCTTCTGGTTGTAGTCAGAGAACATAGGGGGTTGTAGCCAGATAATTGGGGAGTTGGAGCTTCCCTCAGGTTGTAGCCTAAGAAACTAGGGGGTTGGAGCCTCCTTCCAGTTGCAAGTGCAAAACAAAGGAATTTGGTGCTTCCAATGAATGTAATTCTTCAAGACATATAAGATAAAGCATTCTCTGGTTTTCTCCTGATTTGGGTTTCCACGTAAAACACTGGTGTACTGTGTATGTGTGTGATTCTTCATTTCTTATTGCTCATTATTGGATAATAATTCTACATTGATATAACACTTGGATTATTTGGAGAAAAATGATTATAATTATGCTATTACTGATTCACCCCCCCTCTCAGTAATCCAATAGTATTATTAGTGTTATTAGAGTCCACTTAAGTGTTCAACATAGGCATTGTAGTCTAGTATTGGCATATTCATGTATTTGAAATAATATTCATATTTCCGATGAGGGTAGTCTTTTCTGTGAGATAAAGTTCCACCTTTCTTGTTCATTTTTTTCAGAAATACCATGATTTGGGTTGTCTTTAAATTGTCCAAAAACTCTTAGGGTAAAATTACATGAGAAAAATTCCCAACATAGAAGTGGAATC
Source organism: Picea glauca (assembly GCA_000966675.3). Lineage (NCBI taxonomy): Eukaryota > Viridiplantae > Streptophyta > Pinopsida > Pinales > Pinaceae > Picea > Picea glauca. Next base: position 159,758 of record JZKD02S0531214.1, read on the forward strand.
CTAATTTTTTGCATAGTTCCTATCGAGTTTGGGTCAATTTTTCATTGGAAACAATAGATGATATGAGTGTCCCTTATCCCACTCTAACCATTTCAAGTCCAAAGCTCAAAAATATGGAAAAAACTAGACAGGGAGAGTCATAGAACATGAATTTGTAAGAAACTAAAAATATATCAAAATGCTTTGTCTTTCTTGGTGCTGATGTCATTTGACTCCAACCATGCCCCTATAATGCCCATATAGTATACCAATAGTAATAGATAATAATACAATTCTGAAAGAGTAACACTATGGTAATCATTATGAGCTTACTATGATACTAATAGGATACTAGTAATGAACTAGTGTTACATCTTGATTGACTGACTGTTTTTGTCATTAATGATGTTATAGGACGTACAAGAAAATAGGTATTTGCCAGATGTATCTTCATTGAGTGAGGGAAGTTCAGGTAGAATAGAGGAAAGTGAGACATCTAGTAGGTCTAACAGGCGAAGATCAACTAGAGGTGAGAAGATCAGAAGAAAATTCCATAGACGCATGGAATTTTTTCTTGTGAAAGGGGGATCATGTTCTTATGATCATGAGAGCATAGACGACATTGAGGTGCCCTTGAGGTAAAAAAATATAGTGATAAAATGGGTACCCAAGGATCTTCCTAAAATAAACACTGATTTTTGTGTAAACGAAAGGATATACCAGATTGCTCCATCGTCATTACATGGTTTGGGGATATTTTCCATGGATGGCATAAAGGTCTGTTACGATGGATTAACTGAATTGATGGAGTACATCGGACCCTGTTATATCTACAAAGATTGGATACGAATAGTCCAATATACAAAAAGTATGTGAATATATGGCTTGGCTGCAAATTATATACAGCTAAAAGACAATGACCAAAATAAAGGAGCAACTATCTATATTGAAAGAAGGCCAAAAGAAACGGGGAATATTGCAGGTTTTATAAATGGTACATGACCCGCGACCAAAAATAAGTGACCCAATTGCATATTTGAGGGGCGTGAAGGAAACCGTGTATTCGTATGTACAATAAAATCATAACTGCAGGGGAAGAGTTATTGATTGATTACAATTTGAATTGAATAGATACATATGTTGCTATTATGGGGGCGGTACGTATACTAATTTACCCAACCTATAAGAAATGGCTCTCATATTTTATGATTTTCATTATGTTCTTTACGTGTTAATCCATTTGAAGAGCTTCGATATGTTTAGTACTCAGTGTGTCCTATTTTTGTTATCAACATTTGAATTTCTCATAAATTTGAATTTATTTCTCATGATAATGATCGTGGTTCTAATTTTAGTGTAATGTGGCAGATGATCGTGGTAAATCAAAAGCGGCCTCAGAATAGGTAAATGAACAACAATTTTCGAATTGCATTTAATGTGCATTTTATTTCTGTGACGATCAATTATTTTATTTGTTTACATAACTGAATTATCATTTATTTTGTCGAATATGTAGTCAGTGGGACATGATGTTGATGATGATTCACTCGGCGAAAGGGATTTGTATGAATCCCCCGACCCTATGGTTTTAATTAGAAAAAAGATCAATAAAGGAAACAGGGAACTAACTCACTTGTTAGATATTCTAGATCAAACTCCTGAGGTCGAAGAAAAGATCAAAGAAGTTATGACAATGCTTAAGACATATAAGGTAATAACCATAATTTCAATTGGTTTTATTTTTATGTCATAAGATCAATTATGAAAGCTTGATTTTTAACTTTTACATTATCTAAACGAAAAAATGTTTTCTTTCTTATATACAAAATTTTGGATACTACTGACACCGACATGCATGGTATCGGTAGTAGTGGAGTTGTACAGACACCATAGGTTCCCAACGCAGGCCCTTGTATAGCTGCCAGAACGTAGCTATTCAGATATCCACCTTCCACACCATTAGGTGGGAGCCACGACACACACACCGAGGAAGTGGCCACATAGGTAGGATTTGGAGGTGGTGACGGAGATGAGGTCGATGATTTGACAAACTATATGGTTGCTTTTCCTAAAGAAAAATGTGTGACTAGCATAGGGACCCTTAAGGGCACCTTTAGGGTCAACGAGGAAGGGCTTCCATTAAAGCAAGTTAAAGTCCCAGGTAATTTTTAAAATTTTATTTTTTTCATGTTCTCTATGTAGACAAATATAAATCATCTAAATTATTATTTTTAAATTAATAATCATATAATCATTTTTCCTGTAGGGAACAATGATTTTTACAGGTCCTTGGAGAATAAGGCTTTGCTTATTTTTGGGCCCACCATACAGGAGAGGTGGAATTCCCAAAATTCCAACCTCAAAAAAGAATTGATGGATTATCTAAAAAGCCTTTTTGGTGTAGATACATTTAATAAGATCTTGGCCACCACCGCAGCTGGCCAATATTTAAAATATACGTGAGAAACATATAGGAAGCACTTGAAACAAAATGACCTTTGATGATTCTAGAGAGGGAGTGGAAGGCCCTCATTGAGGATGCAAAAGAGAAGAAATTGACAGATGAAGGAAAAACACCCTCTGGTCCCAGAAGGTAAATTACAATTTCAATTGAATACCTTCAATTTTATACTTGAAACTTTTGATGATAGGTTGACTGACATGTCAAAGGCCACAAAAGCAAGGCTTGCCAAATGTGGCCAGCACAGGCTAGGCCAGGGCGGCTACTTGAAGTTGCAGTCATGAATTGTAAGTACCTAAATATATTATTTGTATCGCCTTAAAAATTTTAGGTAATTGCAGTGAATAACATAAAAAAATACATACTCTTATGCAATGCAGGGTGACGAGTTTGGTACTGAAACCATGGAGGAAGACCTCCAGCTTGGTTACAAGTACGGCTATAAAGTCATAGTTGAACGCCAAAAAATATTGGGGCAGATACCAAGAATCACTTTGCAGGATAAGGTAAATAAAATTCAATCCACATTAACCTTTATTAATAAAAGAATACAGTCATGTTGGATATTATTAATATTTACAACTTTATTTTAATCAGGGGAGCAACACTGTCAACGAACGCACTAATATTAGAGAGCAATGTGTTGATAGCAGTTTGCAACCAGAAGATGGTTCTAATCCCATTCAGTCCCAATTTTCCACGGGGGCGCAGCCCCACGATGGTGCTGCGACCGAGCTGGCACATTATGATAATATGGCTGTATTTTAATCATATACTTAATAATTTTGTAGTTGTACATTTTGAACTTCTATTTTTTTTTACTTATACATTTATGATTGTCCTTATAAAGTTTGTGGTCTCAATGGTAGAGAATTTTATAGTTGAGGCTCATACAGTTGAAGAGGAGAACGCAGAGGAAACAATTCCAACACCACCGACCAGTGCACTAGGTAAATAATGACATTGCAGGTGTTTTTTTTAATATTACTGAACTAGTTCAATGATATTTTAAAATTGGCCATTTAAATTTTGTATTTTTTTCTTTTGTAGGTGATGCCTCATCACAGCTACCTCCATTACACCATGAGTACCCCATGACTAGGCGTGCTCTACGTGAGAGGATGCGATCACAATCAGATTTTGAAGAGCACCCAAAGAACAAAGACGTAGATATTGATGAAATGATTAGGAACTATAGAGCTAAGAAGAAGAGGCCATCTAAAAGTACTAAATGATGATGTACATGAATATTTTAATAATTATTTAATATAAAATCTATTTTCACCATATTCCACTGACTCCAAATGGATCAAGGAAACATTTTATTTCATTGTAACCACTTGTGAATATTGGTATGTGTATATGTTTGTTTTTGCTGTAAATATTTCAATAGATTTATATTGCTGTAAAAACAAGCAGACATAAGAGGACTAAACCAACCAGTCTTGAGATTGTTGCAGCAAAATTTGTTTCAGTAGACACCCTAATTAAGGAATCCCTTGAGGCCAAAATGAGAACAAAAAGGAAAGGGAGTCGAGCCCCTGAAATGCCAAGCAAACCTAATAGAAAATCCAGGCTCACAAACCAATTAAGGTTAAATTCCAAGGCATAGTTTAATCCATCCTTAAAGGAGCAAAATCCCATAGTAATCGAGGATGAGAACATTGAAGAAGACCTCTCTGAATTTGCCAATATGGAGGAGAAGGCTATACATACATTGAAAGGGTTGATAGGGGATAAGGCAAGGCAGAAATGCAATGAAGGGGGGAACTCAGGTTTCAAATATGCTACTGTAAAAGCAGAGTACAATGCAGATCCAAAATCAGAACAAAATGTGATGGACTTTGGTCCAGACCCTAAGCAAGATTCTGATAACACAACTCGAGATGCAGAGCTGACCCTTGAGCAGGTTCCATGGGATGTCAAACCAGAGATCAAAGGAAAAATTTTAATGATGCAGGAACCTGTGAGAGACACAATTGATAAAAAACCTAAGAAAGCACCCAGATACGAAATGAGACCAAGGAAATACAAGCTTTCAATTGACCTAAATAAACCTGTTACAGAGGAAGAGCAAGGGCTCAAGAATGGAAGCAAAGTAAAGACATTAATCAAGCCAAAAGTTGAAGTTGACAGGGATATGGATGACAACCACCAGGTGCAAGCTCTCAAGCAACAAAATGATGACATGAGGCAACAAATACAAAACCTGCAAAAACAAAACTAGGTCCTTGAGATGCAATACACAAAGATGCAGAAAAAGTATCAAAAGCTACAAAAGAAGCATCAGAAAACATGCATGTTCATGAAAGAGATAATCTAAGTCTCTATTGTTGTCAAAGGGTAAAGGAATTCAAGACCTATGCCATCTTGATCCACCTGTTTTCAAGGTTGGTCTCCATTTTTTGGTCTACATGGGCAGCCATGCAAAGTCAACTGCCAACAACAACTTATGAAGACTTTTGTTATGCATATTGTTTACTTCAGTTATCAACAGTAAGTTCCAGTTGCACTGATAGAATTTTGTTTGGGTTTAGTTAGAGGTATCGCTGCCACTTGTAATAAGTTGTTATTTTTTGATACGAACAATGTTTTTGAGGTCATATTGATGGGGAGTTATGAACTGCCACTTCAGTTCAACTCCACTTAGTTTAAACAAATGTTTACAAATTGTAATTAGACAGTGACATTGAAGTTGTATCTACAGGATCTGATTGTGATGTAAAGTTGAACTTTAAATCTTAGATCCTAGATAGGCAATCGAACTCTCTCTGGATAGAGATAAATAGATGGATCTTTGAATGGAAAGGGGTTCATATTTGGAGGGATCAAGCATCAGGATTTTGGCTGGGCCTTGAAGCATAAACCTGTTAAGTTTCCTACCTGGTAAATTTAATTTTTGGTGACAGACTATGTTTTCTCAAATCTTGTGTGTTTTCTTATCTCATCTAGATGCAAATTGAAATGAATGCAAAGTGTTGTTTCTTTTCCTTTCAGCTATTGTCTCAATGAACTATTTATTATCATGAAACTTGATTTCAGCTATTGTTTCAGTGGATGGCTTATTGTAATACAACCTGTTTGGAGGATTTGTGTCTGGGTACATGTTCTGGATCTGAAATATCATTTGTGATTTGTGTCCAACTAGGTCTCTGCCCTTGAAAACCTATATATTACCTAACCATCAAAACAAACAAACTTGGTTCTTAAAAAACCAATCATTCCAACAACAGAGGTGGCTTAGCTCTACCCTTTAGCAGTCAGGTGCGGACCTTAGGACCAATAGATCCAAACAATTATAAGACGATCTTGGTGGCACACATGTTCTCCAAGCTCTATTCTATTGCCCTTCATCTATGGGTTTTAGAGGAGTTGGAGAGACGTCACTTGAGGGCCAATATGGAAATTAGGTTTCCATTCAAGGCATTAGACTATTGACCATATCCTCACCCTAAGAACCGTCATTAAGGAGGTGAGACATTGATCGTTGGAAGTCTTCTGCTACCATCTAGACATTTAGAAAGTTTTTTTCCTGTGGCCTTTTTCAATGGCATAGAGAGAACGACATATTTGAGACCCTCATTGCTTCCATCATGCACCTTTATGAGTTCATCCTTGGTTGTCTCAATACAACACATGGGTTATTTGATTTCATTTGGAGCACCATTGGGGTGAATTATGGGTGCTCCCTCTCCCTGACCTTGTGAGATTGATATTGACGAGCTAGAGTCCTTTCTACAAGAGCATATCCATCCAGGGGACGGTTGTCTTCCTTTCATCATGTTTTGATCTCCATCCCTCTCTGTACAAATTATATGATCCTCATGCCTTTACCCAGAGGGCTTGCAGAGGTAGTTAGATGCCCTATCTAGATTTTATGATCTTCGATAGTTGATGGTTAAACTGGGTAAAACCAAGGTGACCATCTTCAATGGCTCGAAGAATGTCCTCACTAAATTTCATTTCTTTTTTTGAGGTGAAGAGGTCAAACACTGCATCCTATACCTACTTGGGAGTCTAGATTTGAGAGCCTAGATTTGGGTTGAGGAAGGCACTCCAACCTTGGATTGATAATGGGTATGGGTCCCTTGCTCTCCTTGAGTGCCAGTGTTTCTAGAACCATTTCTAGGACATATTTTCCAAGATGGATCTCTTGGATTGTATCATTTGGCCCATGGTTCTTTATGGTTCGCGGGTGTGGGTAACTAGCTTGCTTGAGTTAGTCTAGGCCAAGATAGAGAGTGTATAGACCCTCATTCTTTGTTGTATCATGGGCCAAGAGGATAGTTCCCTACACTATTTTTCAGACAGAGTTTATGGCCCATCCTTTCTACCTTGAGACCATTTTTAGATTGGTCTCATTTTTGCATCATGTTCAATGTTTTGTTGACTCCAAAATTGGTAGGGAATGGTATTTTTACCTTTCTTACTGGTCCTCTAAGGCATTATCCTTGAACAAAACTAATGGACAGGTTCACGTTGGCCTTCTGAGGTTTTTGGTCTTCTTTGGTTAATTTGCATTTCGATGGACCACCTTCCTCCTTTCAGATACTTGTTGGATTCCACTGGACATTTCCTATTGAATAATCAAGAGATGAATGAGATTTTAGAGATGAAATATATCAATAGTATATCTAGTCCACTTGGCTCGACCCACTAGGGGGTTTGACTCCCAAGATGGCCTTTTATGAAGAGCACTTTTTGGAGCTAAGAGATGGCCTCATTGATTGACTTCCTTACACAGTACGACATTGGATGCACACACTTAGAATTCATTTATGTCAACTTTGAGTGGGTTTGCATTGACTTCGGGTAGAAGTCGAGCATCAAATTCCATGTGAGGATAGGATTTACCAACTATGTTATATGTAGGAGACTGAGACGAAGAAACACTTTTTTTTTCGGTGTCCTATCTACTTTGAGATATAGGGACATTTTTATTGCCTCTTCAAGGACTCTCAAAACTCTCTCCATCTTCTTTTAATACTCGGATGAATGATGTTTAGCTTTGTTTATGAGAGAGGCACTGTGTCTTCAACCCTCCATGCTTAGGCCACCCTCCCAATGGAACACTACTTGGATGATTACATCCTTTTTTTCAACACTCCCTGTAGTCAGGGGTACCAATGAGCGGGCATACAGTAGCACCATTACAACAGGGTCTAGATCCAAGAGATCCTTGAGGGCAACTTGCCCTCCAATAAGCAAGACCTGTGTGAAGTTGTAGACTCTGATCTCGGGATAGGGCTCCTCCTTCCAGTGGGAATTCCTTTGTGTTAAGACAAGAGAAACATGTTCCTCCCTTGAGACTATGAGAACATTGTGGATTAGTGCTTCTTCCATATTTTTTGGACTGATTTCTATCATGATTTTTTTCTCTTTGACCTTAGATGTTAGGAGAGATGACATAGTTATGGAGAGGGACAACAAAATTTCCTCTTCCTTGTTAGGTGACAAGTCCAGGGGGCACTGAGGCTTCTACTTCCCCCTTGTACCCTACTTTGAGGCATCACTCGATATTTTTATGCATGTTTTTCCTTTGGTTTTATGCATTTTTGGGCTATAGGCTTTTAGCATTCCATGTACTACATATTTCTAGCAACACTTTCTTTCTTAGATATTAGAGTCTAGATATTATATTAGATCTGAATTTTCTCTTTATATAGGAGTAGTCCTTGTGCTCCTTCAGTGTATTGATATTATTATACTTAGTAGTCCCATTGACCTATTTGTGGTCACATGTTGGACATTTACTAAAATTATCTTATTTTATCTTATCTTATCAAAGCTAGGCAACTTCTCTCTAGCATAGATATCTTGGACAAAGGGTTTCCGTGATGTGAAAAATCTATTCAGTGCAACGAGAACCAACTCCTCATTTTCAACCTTCATCCCTATGGCTTTTGGTTGATTTCACAACTTAGTCATCTTCATCAAGTAGCAAGCCACGGTGTCTATGTCACACATGCAAGTGGCAGAGAGCTTGTTCCTTAGAGATATTGTGCAATAAATGTTCATACTTTAGTACAAAGTTATAAAGGCGTGATACACCTCTCGAGCCTTCTTCTTCTCTACCATGTGAGGGATCAAATGGTCCTTCACAGAATCAAGAATTTGTTTTCTTTTCTTTGGTCTCTTTCTACTTGTAATCAACTAATCGAGCAGGATCAATAGGAACATTAATTTTTTTCTCAACAAACACCCAAAGCTTAACCTCATCCAACAACATCTGTAGTTGATTCTTCCAAGGTTTAGAGTTGGAAGCACCTTCTAACCTGTCACACTCTCTAAGATTGAGAGTGTGAGCCCTACAAATCTTGAGCCACACCTCAATCAACAAATCAACCAACAAGTAAGGTAGGTCAGTCAACTATCCTAGGTAAAAATCATAACTCCAATTCCTGGAGCTACTAAGTCATCACACCCAACAACTCTCCACTGAAATATTGAACTCCCTCTTTCACAGTAAAGAAATTTCAACATAACAAGCTTTGATACAATGAAGAAATTTCAGAAATCTGCCCAATTTGAAATTTCCACCTCACTTTTATGAGGCCATGGATCTACTTCATAGACTTTCAGCCTTAGTGTTGAAACCAATTTCTTCATTAGGCCTACAAGAGATTTCGAATCTTCCCAACACTAGTTCTAGGCAAACTAAAAAATGTACACCATAGATCATTTCAGTGGTCCTTAGGGCAAGATATGTCTCAATACACAAATCTGAAACTTATTTCAATTAGAGTGGAAATATAACAACAAATTAGGTCTGGAAGTTTCATTAAGCATCCTAAAACAACAGAGCATTCAACCTCGTTGTTCTAATAAATCAGCATACTAAAACATCCCTAAAACATGCTCAATGTAGAAATTTTCTGCACTAGGGCAATTAATGCAACTCAGAAAATTTCACCTCTTTCTTAGAGGTTTCTCAGATTGTAGCCCTGTGAATTTTAAGCCTTTGGGCTGTTATGAAATATAAATAAAACAACAACAATGTCGAAGAATATTTCATCTCTTAAAAACCCCAATCAACATAGGGAAATATCAGATCATGCATAAAACACATCTAAAATTCACTTTATGACAGTTGTAATTACAACAATAAATCTACCTTATTCTCTTGAATATAAATGTATAATCTCTTAACAATTTCAGCCTTAACTTATGTCAAATTAGCAAGACATACTAGTGCTATAAATTACCAAACCATGAAGAAATAGATGGTTGAAAATCAAATATGCAGAAAACTTCATGTATATGTATAAAGATGAAGTTCACGTACATACCATAGCCCCATCCCAAGGCTAGTACAATCCTCTAGCTCTCCAATGGCTAAAAATCAAATTTGCAATAAAGATAATTTTGAACAACGGAAAACTTCATGTATATGTATAAATATGAAGTTCACGTACATACCACAGCCCCATCCCAAGGTTAGTACAATTCTCTAGCTCTTGAAAACCCTAGCTAGGGAAAACCAAGAAAACCCTAGGTTCACCAAAGATACTCCACAAGCTAGCATCAACACTAGAAAGTCTTCTTGGAAAGATACCTACTCCTCATCTTCACTTCAATAAGTACAACCTACAGTTTAATCACAAAACCCTAGCTCCAATGTCTCCAAGCGATGAAACCCTAACCCTAGTATTCATTTTGCTCCAAAAGCTCCAAGATACCCTAGCACCTCCAAGACAAGAGAGAGAAAGTACAAAGATGAAGATCTAGGAGAGAGAGGAAGACTTTTGAACATTAGTGTGCAGGACTCCTCTAAGTCACATCTCTAACACAAGTGAACAAGAATGATTATAATGATAGTACTCTTGTTACAAATTCAAGGGTAAACTAGAAAAATAATATTATTTTAATTTTATTCACTACAGTAGATATAGATCAACAACCAAAACAAAATTTTTGAAGTAGATCAATCACAGAAATAGTACAATAGATCTAAACATGTAGAAAATAATTCTAAGCTAGATCTGAACATGAACAGATCTGATCATTAGAAATAAGAAGTAATTTTGAACATTAACATAAATAGATTTGATAATTAGCAAAGCAGAAACTGAACATCACCTTGATAAAAAACAAAGAAAAAATATACCTTAGAAGCTTGTTGTTGTCCTCTTTTCTATATGCTCAGAAAAAGCTATAATGGTCATTGATCAAACCCTCAAGGGTAGATCTCTATCATGATCTTTGTGAGTAGTATTTCCAAGAAGAACTCAAGGACCAATCAACAGAGGTAGATAGGTTGATATAAAACCCCAATGACAAATCTAGAGGATGGAATAAAAAACCCCTTAACAGTGCAAACAAAAATTGTCAAACTGTAAGGACTACTACAGCAATTTGGGCAGCATTGGGTAGCATCCTTAGGGCTATCTTAACGAGCCCTAGATGTTGTAAACAATAGGTGACAGTAGTAGTATAGGAAAAACACTGGCAACAGTTAAAGAGGAGATGGCGACAACCTAGGACGAGCAGTGGAAGGTTGGAGAAGGGCTAGGAGGGGCTCACAACACCTGTAGCAGCAAGGAGAGAGGATCGAACCAGCAAGAGGAGACCAGAATGAGGTATTTGTACCCTATAACAGTAATATGAAGACTCCCAACTAGTAAGAAGAGAAACCAAGGAGGGTCGAACCCTCTACCAACAAAACCAAGGTAGCCACAACCTTCAAACAACAAAAGAAAGCTCCAAAGAGGATAGTCGTACCACCAAACAAAGAAAGAGGAGACAAGAACAGGGCAGCTACACCCTACACTAACACAAGGAGACTCCAAAACAACAAGAGAGAGAAATCACAAGGAGGTCGAATCCTCAAACAATAATAGGAAAACCCTTCAAGTAGGTTGCACCAAAAATTTCAAAACTGAACAAGAGTAGCCGCAGCAAAATCTGATTAAGAGAAGAGTGGGAGAAGAATGTGTTAAGAGAGTGAGGGGTGAGGTTCTTTTTATAGGTCAGGAAGGGGGGTTAGGGTTAATTAAATTAACCCTACCTTTTAGGATTAATTAAAACCCAATTAAAAAAAGAAAAAAAAGAAAATAATTAATATTTTAATTAATAAAAATATTAATTAGAAAGTCAACAAGTCAAAGTGACTAAAAAGGACCAACACCACAAAATACATTAAGGAGGATGTGACCCAAGCAAGGGGAGGCAACAAGACAAAGTCAAAGGGTTCTTCTTCAATGGCAAGATGTCCACATAAGTTTCATGATAACTTATAAGCTTTTATCATCCTAGCATAAGAGGAAAAATCAATGATGTGATCATGTCCATCTTCATAGCTGCTCTTAGGTCTCATGGACCATCTGGGGAGAGTAGAAGAATATCACACATCATCATGTCTTGGTACTTAACCAAGAACCTGCCTGGTCCTAGACTAGGGTACCCCGGAACACATTTGGGGGCCCTAGATTACATCTAGGGTCTTATCCACCAAGGTGAAAAACCAAGGATCAACCCAAGCGTTAAGAAAAGATTCCCTGGAACACATCCAGGGGCCCTAGAATACATCTAGGGACTTATATCATCAACCACCAAGGATCACTCCAAGCACTAAGAAAGGATTCCCTGGAACACATCCACGGTCCCTAGAACACATCTAGGGACTTATATCATAAACCACCAAGGTACACAACCAAGGATCAATCCAAGCACCGAGAAAGGATTCCCTGGAACACATTCAGGGGCCCTCGAACACATCTAGGGACTTATTGCTTGGTCCTTGACCAAGAACTCCAAAAATACACTAGGGTCTTTTTCCATGTCTCTAACTGCTTGGTCCCAAACCAAGAACCCCGGGAGTGTACTGGGGGCCCTAGATCTCAGCTAGCGTCTTATGCCATCCTCCCAGAGAATGGCTCTTGCAGCTGCTTAAATTTAACAACTCTCTCCTTCCTTTATATTTATGAGAAGTAAGGGAGGCGAACACAACATATGTGGGGCCTAAACACTTACAATCAACTTACAAAGCCACATGTGAGCTCACATGTGGAGCGCTACACTCCAATGGTACACATGCCAAGCTCTGAGATGATGTCATACACAAGCAAAGATTCAATGCAAGGGTGCTCCACTAGATGTGTCTAATGCTCCTCCTCCAAGCTACCAAGGATGCCATGTGCTCCACTAGGTCTGCTCCCCTTGCATGAACATTGTCACAACCTAGGTGTCTCTAAGTCAACTCCATGCCTCCATGCAAGCATCCAAGATACCTTGTGTTGTCTAGGGCTCAACACCCTCCTCTTGAATGCCAAACTCTCCTCCTCCAATGTGGGATGTTCTCCAAGCAAGAAACCTTTTGCATGTGGCCAACATGTAGAATGTCACTAAGTTGTTTGAAGATCTACAACAACCTAAGGAAGATTGTCATGCAAGGATCCAATTGGGGTCAAGAAATCACTGAGTAAGATGCCTCCAATGTGTAAATCTATCATGGACCATTGAGGGGTTAATCATATGACATACACTATGTACCCCAAATCTCATGAAGCACCCCTAAACATGGTGTAAACACTTTTGGAGTAGCCTCGAAAGCTAACACTCGATGCATCAGAAAAATCAAATCTGCAATAACAAATTTAGGACATCAATGGTACACTTCATCTTATCATAATAATGGAGATAAAGTACAATACCTCAATGCATTCCAAGCTGGTACAACAAGGCTTTCAACTCATCCCAAGCAAGGACTCTTTAATGCATCCCAAACCTTCATTGGGGCATCCACAATCATTACAAACCCTAACAAACAATTTAAAGGCCAAGTAAAGCATTCCACCAAACTATACAAGACAATTCATGGATTTTCCAAACAAGCCAGCATGACACCAATTGTTAAACCCCAAGATCTCCCACTTGCATGGTGTTGAGAAATGAAGCTCTATGTGACATCCCCAAAAATAAAATATTTTTGAGATTTAAATTTACTGGAAATTTATTTCCGTTTTTAGTAAATTCGAATTTGGCGAATTTTTTCCATTTACAACAATTCTGAATTTTGAATCTGATATTGTAATTAATTATTGTGACTATTGGGCAGAGATCTGTTTGAACTCAACTAACTATTTTGACTATGACACTTGTATAAAAACAAAATATTTATATTAATTACAAGAGGACAAATGGAACAACCATGTTAAAATCATTTGACCATTACTCCATGAGTGGGGAGCATGTTGGAGCTACCTCTGGGCTGATTATTACAAGTGGAAAATCATTGATTTGGCCATTGGCAGCCCCTGAAAATCAGGAATTTAGAAGAGCTGCGAAAATCCCTAGAGGAGGGAAAAAAGACCTAGGCAAAAAGGAATAAATAGCATATGCGAGGAGGCAGGACACTGCCAAGTATGCTGGGAAAGGATTACGAGTTTCCTTGCTGTTATGAGAATTGTTGAGTAAGTGTGAGGCAAGAGGATAATTGTTGGAATTGCAAGACATTGCTGAGGAGGAGTTTCCAAGTTCACCCTCATGGATTCATGGTCAGGCTAGGGGGTGAATTGGGCAAGTGGTTTTGGCTGCCCTATTCTACGGTTGGGAGGAACATGGTTGTTCCCTTTGTCTTTCTGTGAACTGTTCCAGATATGTAAACCTTTCCTTCTCTGTATGATTGATTGCATCTACTTGCTGTAATATAACTATGTGAATGATTATATCTATTTGTTGTAATGTAACTGTGTGAATGATTATATCTATTTGCTATAATGTAACTATGTGAATGATTATATCTAATTGTTGTAATGTATCTAACTGTACTAAGTAGAGATGGATTTCATAGATGACATATGTTCATTGTATGAAGTTTTATAATCAAGTATTAAATTTGGGAAATGCCCCTCCTGAATTAAGAACCTGAGACAGAGTTATCCGTGTGCAAGTGAATTTGATAGTATAAATTCATCTATAGGAAAAGGTTATATTTTTTTGTAATCGCAATATCGGACAGATCTATCTATGAGTAATTGGATTGAGTAGGTCTGTACATATATTATTTTGGAAGGAAAAACATAGAATAAGAACTTTACTCGGACCATTATATCCAATCTAAATAATCGCTATGGCAGATTTAAACCACTTTGGCAATAATTATAAGGAATGTCGAAACGAGATAAAATGATTTAGTAATATAGATCTAGCGTATGTCGATCCAACTTCTAGCGTTTGAAACTAGATCTTTCTCCAAGGTGATAACCTTGGTATTTAAAATTTTAGGGCATAACGATACCCAAGAAGAAATCGGTTATCGATTATTTTACTTACCTTAACGAACAGGACAATCCTGTAGAAGAAATTCCTGGAAAGAGTTATACTATAACCACCAGGACCAAATCCCCTTTCACCTTTGGGAAATTTTCCCCTTTCTTCCAAACCCGATATGAGCCTGAGGGAAAACGTATTTGAATGACCCTTTTTTTTAAAAATTGGTCTACTGAATGCTCCATAAGTATAAGGATCCGGAGACTTTGATTCAAGACCTTTACCGACAAATTAACTTAGACTATTAATTAAGGGCATAAATAGTAGAGGACAATAGGGTGTGAAAAACAAAGGTCAATTGGGTTTTTCGGCGATTACAAACGCCGAACACAAAAAAAAAAATTATGCGGCAAGTCATGATAATGATCGAGGTTTCGGGGTTCAGGATGTCGGGTTTACGAACACTTGACAATCAACAAAATGAACACGAAAAGCCAATTGGTGAAATGCGAAGGGATTGTGGGCCCAACATTTTGGGGTTCGAGGTTTATGAACACCTGTCGTTCAAACAAAATTACGTGAAATGTTGAATTGCGAAATGCGAAGGCCCAGTATTTCGGGGTATCGGGGTTTATGAACACCTGTCATTCAAACAAAACTACGTGAAATGTCGAATTGAGAAATGCGAAGGGGCTGTGGGCCCTACATTTTGGAGTTTCGGTATTTCGGGGTTTAGTAAAGCAAAGGAACTCCGTGATTCTATAACAGTGAAACCTGAATGCCGAAATGTCAACTTTGTATTTAATCCTCTTTTAAATAATGCTCAGTCCTTGTTTGGATGAATTCGTATACCTGATATTATGCCTCTCACTGTGCTAAGACAAAATAATTTCCATGGATGACATCTGTTCATTGTGAGAAGTTTATTATCAAGACTAAATCCTGGGAATGGTTCCTCCTGAAACAAAACACTAGACAAAACTATCTACATATGAACTTGAAAGAACAGACCCACCTACAGGTGTAGATTTAACTCTGAAATATAGGTAGGATTGTCTATGTATAGATAAACTTGAAAGGTACCGAACTATCTATAGGAACATGTTACTTCTGTAATTGAAGTTCTAGCAGATCTATCTCTAAATAATTGAATTGAGGCCTGTACATATAGTACTTATAGAATTATATATGTGTGTGTGTGTGTGTGTGTGTGTGTGTGTGTGTGTGTGTGTGTGTGTGTGTGTAGAGAAGGTATACTGATACCAGTGCAGTTAGTACTGCGTACAGACTACATTGAAAGAAATTTAATAAATGAATAAAGAAATGTCGAAAGGGGCTTAATGGGGTTTTTCCACAAAAGCAGGGAAAGCTAGGTAGACCCATATAAATCACTTGTCCTAATCTTTCGAAGCAAGTACGATTTTTTGTTAGAAGGTTAAAGAACTCGCACAGATGAACGGATGAGGCAACGACGCTCAGATCTACAGTCTACAAGATTTTTCGGACCGCCTCGACTGTTCTACCTTTAACAGTGGGGGGGGGAGGGGGGTCTGGAATCATGGGTAAAAAAGGCACACATCTGAAAGGCTGAGGTGTCGGCGCCCAGATCCACGGTTGAGATTAGATTTTGGACCCCCCTGACCGTTCTACTTTTAATGGTGGGGGGGGGTCCGGAAAATGGGATTAAACTTTGCACACAGATCTACGGTCCAGCGACAGGAACTTCAATGGACGACTGATGGTGTTTTTTGGACCACCCCAATCGTTCTGCTTTTAATGATGGGGGGGTCCAGAATGGAATGGTCCTCTGGCGGGCCCCCTCCTCTAACGTGGCAACTCCAAATTAGCGAAATTCAAAGTGAGGGATCAACGACTCATATTGTTTTCTCATCCAATGGTTGCGACTCCTCCTGAGCTTAACCTCCGCACCGATCTATGAGATCCAATGGTCCACGAGATTTCGGTACCTTTCCCTGAAGAAAATTTTCACTGTTTTTTCTTATAAAGATATCTGGCCAAAATGATATGGCGTTCTTCCACCAGATCTTGACCCTGCGAGACAAGTTCGATCTCCACCGTCCTTGAACACTTCAAGGTGCTATCCCTTTATCCCTCTGAACAACAAAGGTTCCTTCGACCTAATTTTAGATATCGCCTATATACGTTTGAGTATGCTGGAGTGGTTTGAAAGTTAAGGGAAGTAATAGAATCATGGAAGGAATTTACCCACAGAAGCTTTTCTGTTCGAAGTGGATTAGACTGGTGTATTTATATCCTTATGGACAGAGATGAATCATTCCTTCGCTTAAATTTTAAGCTTAAATGAAATTGATTAATGTCATAGAGATAATTCAATTTGAATTTATTTTTTTTTGGTGAATTTGAGGTTTATTACATATGGTATCAGAGCAAAAGTTACAACACTGGGCCTGAACAGGGCCATATTAATTTCTTAGTATATATTCTGATTTATGAAAGAAAAAACTAATAAATCTTGTGGTTACAAACATAAAGCCTTTTTGCTGTGTTGATTATGGCAGCTCAAGATGGTGCAGAAATCGGGATGGAAGGGAATCCACAACAAGGACCCCATGGAGATCCAAGACAGAACAGTGATGGAAGCTCACCCACGAAAGTGTTGGAAACAATGAGGAACCTTATTGTTGAACTGCGGGTTTTCAAGGCCGACAATGAAAAATTGAAGAAATCACAACAGGAATAGCAAGAGATAAATGAAGTCATGCTGCGTAGTATAGTAACCAAGAAAATCCCAAAAGATTATAACCATGATGCGGAGGTCAGCAAAAGGGCCTCCGAGAATTTTGGTGTGGAAACAGAAAAAGGAGACAGTTCGTCTCAAGGGACACCTTCAGCTGAAGACAAAACTATACCAGACAGAAAAAGAAAACAAACAAACCACCTTGAAGGAGAATTTAAAAAGATCAAACCAACTACCTTTGATGGAGAATCCAGGACGGGAGAAGAAGCTGAGGCATCGCTATTGGACATCAAAAAATACTTCCAGATCTATAACTATTCCAACAACATGAAGGTTAGAATGGCCATCTACAATCTCAAGGGGAAGGCCAGCATTTAGTGGTAGGACCTGAAATTGGCCAAGGGCCTAAAGGAGAAACAGTTGGAATGGTCTGACTTTAAGAAGTATTTCAAGAAACAATACCTTTCTGAAAGCTATTACGAAAGGAAGACGAAAGAATTTTACGAGTTACGACTCGGACAGATTACAATGGAGGACCTTATAAATAAGTTTCTGGAACTACTAAGGTTTGTACCCTACATCTGGGAGGATAAGGTAAAAATCCAGTGATTTTTAAGTTGTTTACCACAGTCCTATAGGGACAGAATTGAGTTTGACAACCCCAAATCCTTGAGTGAGGTATTCAGGAAAGCACGAATGTGCTATCACCAGTATAAATAGCGGGTAGAGTTTCCCAGGGCCTAGAAGGATGTAACATACCCACTACCTAAAATCAAACTTTTTCGTTGATTTCTCAATAATGAGAATCCCCGAAGCTTGCAGCAGCAAATTGCCAATCCTCGATCCACAGGTCTTTCATGCACCTACCCGGCTTTCTTCTCATAACGGTGGTCTTTATTGATGATAATTTTGGGGTTTCGACCTTTCTGATGTCGAGAGTTCCCATGCTCTCGATTCCCCGATCACCGATGATCTCTCTGCCTGGCCTTAGCCCCTCCTAGCTATGCCATGGTCCACCCAACCATGCTCACGAGACCGCAGCCTTATATCTCTCCTTTTGTCGGGGTTTCAGGATTTCTAATGCCAAAATGCATATGCCCTTTGGATCCGCGATCCTCCGATTCCCGATGCGCTCCAACTTCCACTAGTCCCCTAGGGATAATCCTTTGGGTCCATACAACCTCCCTCTAAATGACCGCATCCATACCTCCTCATCGAGGTTTCGGATTATCTCATGTCCAAAGGCACACGTCCTCAGGATTTGCGATCCCTCGAATCCTGATGCGCCTTTCACGCGTTAGCTCTCCTGGCTAGGCTCCTGGCCCACATGACCGCTATCCCCGTGACCGCAGTCTTATTTTGGCATTTTGGGGTTTTCAATGCCAAAATGCATTGACCCATGGGATTCATGATCCATCGAGTCCTGGCTTCCCGTTATGCTGACAGTTGGTTCCCACTCATTGGGGTTTCGAGCTTCACGATTCCAAAATACATAAACAAATTGTCACCAGGATTCTCGATATCCCGATGACCTAAAACGCCGATCATCAACTTCTTGTCGGGACTTTCCACGACGGTGCCGATGGCTTCCACGCGTCCTCTTCTGATGGACGGTTTTGATTTCTCCAAGATTTTGAGACTTGTGGTGTCTCAATTCTCACGGTCTCAAGAACTCCGATTTCCCGATGCCGAATATCCTGACTCTCTACAGATTTCTAACACATGTCTTCCCAAACGGACGGCTCAGATTTTACCGGGGTTTTTACTTCGGACTTCCCCGATCTCCTGTCCACGGGAATGTCGATATCCCGACTCCTGATAGTAAACCTCGACCTCCGCCACGTGTATCCTCAAATGGACGGTCCAGATCCTCCCGGCGTTTCGAGACTTGAAGTGTCTCGATTTTCTTGTCCTCGAGAATCCTAATATGTTGATGGCTGGAAACCCGATGGTAACCCTCATGCAGCTCCTATCCGATCTGACGGCTGACAGATAAATGGGCCAAGATCTAATAGCCTAGATCCATTCTTCCCGCACACACTCCAGAGACTAAACTCTGAACATCTTAACCCGTTCCAATGGCTGACGGGATTTCTGAATGAGATCCAACGGCTCCGATTGTCCCACCTTGAGCATTCTTCCACTACTTCGTGGATGTGGAAATATCAATGGTTCGATTGTTCTCCTGGGCCTTGGGATCTACGATCCTGATTTCCTCATTGTTCACGAAGATAGGGGGAAAAAGGGACAAGGTATGTAATCGCCCTTGTTACTTTCGTCAAGCTAACGGTCGTGATTTCCTATGGGTCAGCCGACGAGGTCTCGTTCGTCGATTTGTTATTTATCCCTACACTACTATCTCGGAACCTTAAGAGGGTCATTTCTTCTCATACAGGGTTATTAAGACTTGCCCATTCAAGTCCCTTTTTCCAAGTTCTTGGTAAACCCTTCCAAGGAGAGAATCTCTGTGAAGAGATTTATACCGGGGCATTCCCGGAGACAGATAAGGGTAGACAGCTTCTCGAGAAGGGGTTGGAAGCCTGACTTAGTTCAACCTAGGCATGATTAGATTCATTTTATCGATGTAAGTCATGCATGGCTTCCTCTATTACAAGCATATGTCCATTAATTATTATTAAAACACTGCACATACATTCTTACACTAAAATCGTTCACAATTTCATAGTTCTGTGAGTATATATATATCAGTATATGAATTTCAAGATGCAATACATAAAATACTTATAAAAAATAATACCAGAAGTGGGTGAAACTGCTGAGAGGGGTGCTCGTTTCCACCCAACCGTAGGCATAGCGAATCCTGACGGATTTACCACTAGCCACCCCCGAGATGAGACCACGATGCTGTTGAGACTGCGTCTCTCTGTCTGCCAGTGACTAGGAGCGAAGGTTGCAATCCTTCCTCTCTGCTATCACTCACTCTGTGTAATGCCATAGTTCCCCTCATGTCTGCCCTAAAATTCGCTTCTACCATACGCCTTATCCTCTTGCGAGGTTGCATGTGGCACGATTACCCTCGCGCCAATCAGGCCTGATGGCTCTACGGACGGGCGGTTCACCATCCCATCCCTCATCAAGTCGTCCGCCTACCAGTCTGCGAGACATTAAATTTGGGGCCAGCGAGCCTCTTTTGGTTCTCCGGGCCAGTGGAGTCCAAATACAGTATAAATACTCGGTGGAAGTTAACGCCACCTTTTCAGGTGCCTTCCACCGCCATTGTGGTCTCTTTTCTACACATCCCCTCTCAGCAGTCCTGCAATAAATTTAAAATGTCATTCACATTCATTGACCTCTTCCTGAAGGTCCATTTACATCACATATTCATACTTATGATTTTTCCATAGTCCTTGGCCAGTCCAGTTATATTTACAAACTGGGGGAAACAGGGTGTTACAGTCCCTCCCCCCTTAAAAGGAACATCGTCCTCAATGTTCTTATCTACTAACATGTATTGCATGTACAGAAGTAAACAAAATCGGATATGCCTGTCTCATGGCATCCTCCATTTCCCATGTAGCCTCATCTAAGCCAAAATGTTTCCATTGCACCTTGACCTGTGCAATGGTTCTGTTCCGGAGCGGGGTTTCCTTCCTGTCCAGTATGCATTGGGGTTCTGGTAGAAATTATCCCTCCAGTTCCACCTGGATCATAGACCAGTCAATTATATGATTAGCATCATGTACATATTTCTTCAATAATGAAACAT
>JZKD02S0531214.1:190859-200968 GCA_000966675.3 Picea glauca
CTGATGGATGGTTCCGATTTCTCCAAGATTTCGATACTTATGGTGTCTCAATTCTCACGGTCTCAGAAACTCCGATTTCCCGATGCCGAATATCCCGACTCTCTATGGATTTCTAACACATGTCTTCCCAAACGGACAGCTTAGATTTTACCAGGGTTTTTACTTCGGACTTCCCTGATCTCCTGTCCATGGGAATGTCGATATCTCGACTCTCGATAGTAAACCTCGACCTCCGCCCCGTGTATCCTCAAACGGACGGTCCAGATCCTCCCGACGTTTCAAGACTTGAAGTGTCTCGATTTTCTTGTCCTCGAGAATCCTGATATGTCGATGGCTAGAATCCCGATGGTAACCCTCGTGCAGCTCCTGTCTGATCTGATGGCTGATGGATAAATGTGCTAAGATCTAACGGCCTAGATCCATTCTTCCCGCACACACTCCAGAGACTAAACTCTGAACATCTTAACCCGATCCAACAGCTGATGGGATTTCTGAATGAGATCCAACGGCTCCGATTGTCCCACCTTGAGCATTCTTCCACTACTTCGTGGATGTGGAAAGTTAAATGGTTCGATTGTTCTCCTAGGCCTTGGGATCTACGATCCCGATTTCCTCACTATTCACGAAGATAGGGGGAAAAAGGGACAAGGTATGTAATCACCCTTGTTACTTTCGTCAAGCTAACGGTCGTGATTTCCTATGGGTCATCCGACGAGGTCTCGTTCGTCGATTTGTTATTTATCCCTACACTGCTATCTTGGAACCTTAAGAGGGTCATTCCTCCTTGTACAGGGTTATTAAGACTTGCCCATTCAAGTCCCTTTTTCCAGGTTCTTGGTAAACCCTTCCAAGGAGAGAATCTCTGTGAAGAGATTTATACCGGGGCATTCCCGAAGACAGATAAGGGTAGACAGCTTCCCAAGAAGGGGCTGGAAGCCTGACTTAGTTCAACCTAGGCATGATTAGATTCATTTTATCGACGTAAGTCATGCATGGCTTCCTCTATTACAAGCATATGTCCATTAATTATTATCAAAACACTGCACAGACATTCTTACATTAAAATCATTCACAATTTCACAGTTTTGTGAGTATATATATATCAGTATATGAATTTCAAGATGCAATACATAAAATACTTATCAGAAATAACACCAGAAGTGGGTGCAACTGCTGAGAGGGGTGCTCGTTTCCACCCAACCATAGGCATAGCGACTCCTGGCGGATTTACCACTAGCCACCCCCGAGCTAAGACCATGATGTTGTTGAGACTGCGTCTCTCTGTTTTCCAGTGACCAGGAGTGAAGGTTGCAATCCTTCCTCTCTGCTATCACTCACTCTACGTAATGCCAGAGTTCCCCTCACATCTACCCTCAAAATTGCTTCTGCCATATGCCTTATCCTCTTGCGAGGTTGTGTGTGGCATGATTACCCTCGCGTCGATCAGGCCTGACGGCTCTACAGACGGGCGGTTCACCATCCCATCCCTCATCAAGCCATCCGCCTACCAGTCTGAGAGACATTAAATTTGGGGCCAGCAAGCCGCTTTTGGTTCTCTGGGCCAGTGGAGTCCAAATACGGTATAAATACTTGGTGGAAGTTAACGCCACCTTTTCAAGTGCCTTCCACCGCCATCGTGGTCTCTTTTCTGCACATCCCCTCTCAGCAGTCCTGCAATAAATTTAAAATATCATTCACATTCATTGACCTCTTCCTGAAGGTCCATTTACATCACATATTCATACTTATGAGTTTGCCATAGTCCTTGGCCAGTCCAGTTAGATTTACAAACTGGGGGAAATAGGGTGTTACAAAGGATAAGATGCAAGATCGAATGAACCGGCGAAAGAAGGGATACCAGCCAGTTCCTTATCGAGATGCAGCAAAAAGATTCCCAAAGAAGGATTTCCACTCCAATCATCTGAATACGCAAGGTAGAGGTAAACCGGTAATCCTGGGAACGAAAAATCTTGAGGACAACTCCTGCGAGCCATTTAAGTGTTGGGAGTGTGGAGAGCCTCATCTAAGGAGGAACTATCCACGTTTAGTTGTAGCAAACAGAACTATTGTTCACAATTTGCAGGAAGCCTCGACAGTGGGAGACATGGGCAGAAGTTTGCATTGGATAAATGCAGCCATAGATGGTCGACAAGCTGACCACCAGTCCTTGGTGGTAGAAATCGAAGGTAAAATCAATGACACTCAAATTTCTTTTTTAATTGACCCTGGAGCTACGTTAAGTTATATTACTCCCGATGTAGTAGAGTCGAATAGACTTAAGAAACTAAAGCATGCAAAATCATGGCTTGTACAACTAGCAACATGTACTAAAAGGAAAGTAGTTAACTTTATTTATGATCTCGAGTTCAGCTTAGACGATCAAAAGATAAGGACCAATCTGAACATCCTACCACTATGATCTTATGATATGATTATCGAGATGGATTGGTTGGAACAACACAAAGCAGTACTAGACTATTATACAAAGATACTTAGCTATAAAGATAATTTTGGCACTGTTAGAACATCCCAAGGCATACCAAAACCCATATCAGTCAGACAAGATTCAGCGATGCAACTCAAGAAATGTATTAGAAAGGGATGTCAAGTTTACGACATCCAAGTGATGGATCTATTAGAAAAAGAAGATAAACCCAAGTTAGAAGACTTTGTTGTCCTACGTGAATTCAGAGATATGTTTGTGGATGAGATACCAGAATTACCTTCTAGAAGGGAAATAGATTTCTCCATAGACTTACTACCCCGATCAACCCCTATCTCAAAAGCACCCTACCGAATGAGTCTACCAGAATTGACGGAATTAAAAATACAATTACAAGAATTGTTGGACAAAGAGTATATCAGACCGAGTGTCTCGCCATGGGGAGCACCAGTCCTCTTTGTGAAAAAGAAAGACGGTACTCTAAGACTATGTATCGATTATAGACAACTGAACAAAATGACCATTAAGAACAAATACCCCTTACCAAGGATAAATGATCTGTTCGATCAAGTTGGTGGGGCCAAGATCTTTTCAAAATTGGATTTACGATCCAGTTATCATGAAGTTAGAATAAAGGACAAGGACATAAAAAAAACAGCTTTTCGATGGACACTACGAGTTTGTAGTCATACCTTTCGGGATCACTAACGCACTAGCCACATTTATGTGCTTGATGAACAACATTTTTAGTCAGTACTTAGACAAGTTCCTAGTAGTGTTTATCGACGATATTCTGGTCTATTAAAAAACGGAGGAAGAACATGATGAACACTTAAGGATAGTTCTGCTAACATTGAGGAAACACAAACTATACGCAAAATTTGACAAGTGTGACTTTTATCAAAGAGAAATACAATATTTAGGACATGTCATTTCCTCAGAAGGTATTTCCGTAGACCCAGAAAAGATAAAATTCATTATGGAATGGCCAGTACCTAAGGATGTGGTAGATATCTGGTCATTCATGGGAATCACTGGATATTATCGCGGATTTATAAAAGGGTTTTCCAAGATAGCCTACCCTATCAAGTCATTACAAAAGAAAGGGACCAAGTTTAACTGGTCACAAAAGTGTCAAGACAGTTTTAACAAGCTGAAAGAATTATTGACATCAGCGCCCATTTTGAAGGTAGTAGGCCCAGATAAAGACTTCACAGTATGTGTTGATGCAAGTAAAGAGGGATTAGGTGGTGTCCTAACTCAGGAAGGGCACATGATTTCCTATGAGTCCCAGAAATTAAAAGAACACGAGCGAAATTATGTCACCCATGACTTAGAATTGGCAGCAGTAATACATGCCTTAAAAATGTGGCGACACTATATAATGGGCAAAAAATTCCTACTATTGACGGATAATAGCGGGGTGAAATATCTGTTTAACCAACTAGACCTTAATGCAAGACAAGCAAGGTGGTTAGACTTCCTAAGCGAATTCGACTTCGAGGTCAGACATATCAAGGGTAAGGAAAATAAAGTAGCAGACGCTTTAAGAAGAAGAGTCCATGGGTTATTTGAGAAAAATATCAGCAGGGCAGAGAATGATCTGGAACAAAGAATAAGGACGGCAGGTATTAACGATGGAAATTACACCAAGATGATGGAAGAATTTCAAAATAGTATCGCAAACTCAGATAAACTAGATATAAGAATCGACAAAAAGGGACTTTTAAGATTTAAAAATAGACTTTACATACCAGATTCAGCAGAGTTAAAATTAACTGTTTTAGAAGAAGTGCATAAGAAACCGTATTCTGGCCATCCAAGTTACCAGAAGATAATAACAACACTAAGAAAACTATTTTACTGGCCTAATATGAAGGGCAAAAAAGCAGAGTACTTGGCTAGGTTCCAAGATTGTCAGCAAGTTAAGGCCGAACACCAGCATCCAGCCAGCCTATTACAGCCATTACCAATACCAGAATGGAAATGGGACACCATATCGTTGGACTTTATAATAGGTTTTCCTAAAACTCAGAAACAAAATGATTCTATCATGGTTGTAATCGATAAACTCAATAAGTCTGCACACTTTATTCCTGTAAAGTCTACTTTTAAAGCTATAAACATTGTTGAAATATTCATGAAAGAAATTTGTAGACTGCATGGTATTCCTAAAATAGTGATTTCAGATAGAGATGTAAAATTCACATCCTCTTTTTGGAAGGAATTGTTTGCAAGGCTAAATACTAACTTGAATTTATTTCGAGTTATCATCCACAAACGGATGGACAGACCAAAAGGACAAACCAAATCATAGAGGATATGCTCTACATGTATGTAAGAACAAAACCGAACAAGTGGGAAGACTACCTACACTTGGTAGAATTTGCATATAACAATGGGTACCAAACTTCGGCTAAGTTGAGCCCTTTCGAAATACTATATAGCAGAAAATGTACGACTCCAATTAGCTGGGATAACCCGGCTGATGGGCTCATGGTTGGACTAGAGATGCTCCAAGAAATGGAGAACATGGTAAGGAAGGTACAACAGAACTTGAAAGAAGCACGAGACAGACAGAAAAGCTATGTAGATCAGAAAAGGAGACACTTGGAATTTCAAGTGGGAGACCATGTTTACTTGAAGGTCAAAGCCCAAAAAAGCTTGCTAAAGTTAGGGAACTGTGCCAAGCTGGCACCCAGGTTTTGTGGGCCCTTTGAGATACTAGCTTGAATTGGACCCGTAGCTTATCAACTTGCACTCCCAACTAATCTAAGGATTCATAACGTATTTCATGTTTCTTTGTTGAAAAAGTATATTCATGACCCTACTCATTTGATTGATTGGAACTTGGTGCAGGTGGAACCCGAAGGTGAGTTCCAGGTGGAACCCCTGCGTATTGTGGACCAGAGAAAAATAGCACTTTGGAACAGAGCCATCGCTTAGGTAAAGGTGCAATGGAAGCACTTTAGTCCTGAGGAGGCCACTTGGGAATTGGAGGGAGATTTGCGGAAATCTCATCCAATACTGTTCCAGAAAAGGAAAAAACACTGAGGACAGTGTTTTACTGAAGGGGGAAAGGATGTGAGATTTGCGGAAATCTCATCCAACCCCCAAAAATAAAATATTTTTGAGATTTAAATTTGCTGGAAATTTATTTCCGTTTTTAGTAAATTTGAATTTGGAGAATTTTTTCCATTTATGGCAATTCCGAATTTCGAATATGATATTGTAATTAATTATTGTGACTGTTGGGCAGAGATCTGTTTGGACTCAACTAACTATTTTGACTATGACACTTGTATAAAAACAGAATATTTATATTAATTACAAGATGACAAATGGAACAACCGTGTTAAAATCAGCTGACCATGACTCCATGAGTGGGGAACATGTTGGAACTACCTCCGGGATGATTATTACAAGTGAAAAATCAGTGATTTGGCCATTGGCAGCCCCTGAAAATCAGGGATTTAGAAAAGCTGCGAAAATCCCCAAAGGAGGGAAAAAAGACCTGGGAAAAAAGGAATAAATAGCATATGCGGGGAGGCAAGATGCTGCCAAGTATGCTGGGAAAGGATTACGAGTTTCCTTGCTATTATGAGCACTGTTGAGTAAGTGGGAGGCAAGAGGATAACTGTTGGAATTGTAGGACATTGCTGAGGAGGAGTTTCCAAGTTCACCCTCATGGATTCATGGTCAGGCTAGGGGGTGAATCGGGCAAGTGGTTTTGGCTGCCCTCTTCTACAGTTGGGAGGAACGTGGTTGTTCCCTTTGTCTTTCCGTGAATTGTTCCAGATATGTAAACCTTTCCTTCTCTATATGATTGATTTCATCTACTTGCTATAATATAACTGTGTGAATGATTATATCTATTTGTTGTAATGTAACTGTGTGAATGATTATATATATTTGTTGTAATGTAACTGTGTGAATGATTATATCTAATTGTTGTAATGTATCTAACTGTACTAAGTTGAGACGAATTTCATAGATGATATCTTTTCATTGTATGAAGTTTTATAATCAAGTATTAAATTCAGGAAATGCCCCTCTTGAATTAAGAACCTGAGACATAGTTATCTGTGTGCAAGTGAATTTGATAGTATAAATTCGTCTATAGGCAAAGGTTATATTTTTTTGTAATCGCAATATCAGACAGATCTATCTATGAGTAATTGGATTGAGTAGGTCTGTACGTATATTATTCTGGAAGGAAAAACATAGAATCATAACTTTACTTGGACCATTATATCCAATCTAAATAATCGCTATGGCAGGTTTAAACCACTTTGGCAATAATTATAAGGAATGTCGAAACGAGATAAAATGATTTAATAATATAGATCTAGCGTATGTCGATCCAACTTCTAGCGTTTGAAAACAGAGTCGTATCCAAGGAAATAACCTTAGTATTTAAAATTTTAGGGCATAACGAGACCCGAGCAGAAATCACAGGACAATCCTGTAGAAGAAATTCCTGGAAAGAGTTATACTATAACCACCGGGACCAAATCCCCTTTATTCCAAACCCGATATGAGCCTGAGGGAAATCATATTTGAATGACCCTTTTTAAAAAAAATTGGGCAACTGAATACTCCATAAGTATAAGGATCCATAGACTTTGATTAAGGACCTTTACCAACAAATTAACTTAGACTATTGATTAAGGGCATAAATAGTAGAGGACAATAGGGTGTGAAAAACAAAGGTCAATTGGGTTTTTCGACAATTACAAACGCTGAACACAAAAAAAAAATTATGCGCAAAGTCATGATAATGATCGGGGTTTCGGGGTTCAGGATGTCGGGTTTACGAACACCTGATGATCAACAAAATGAACATGAAAAGCCGATTGGCAAAATGCGAAGGGACTGTGGGCCCGGCATTTCGGGGTTCGGGGTATCGGGGTTTATGAACACCTGTCGTTCAAAAAAAATTACGCTAAATGTTGAATTGCGAAATGCGAAGGCCAAGCATTTTTGGGGTTTCGGGGTTCAGGGTATCGGGGTTTACGAACACCTGTCGTTCAAACAAAATTACGCAAAATGATGAATTGCGAAAGGTGAAGGGGTTGTGTATTTCAGAGTTTTAGGATTTTGAGGTTTAGTAAAGCAAAGGAACTCCATGATTCTGTAACAGTGAGTCCCGAATGCCAAAATGTCAACTTTGTATTTAATCCTCTTTTAAATTATGCTAAGTCCTTGTTTTGATGAATTTGTATACCTAATATTATGCCTCTCATTGTGCTAAGACAAAATAATTTCCATGGATGACATCTGTTCGTTGTGAGAAGTTTATGATCAAGACTAAATCCTGGGAATGGTTCCTCCTAAAACAAAACACTAGACAAAACTATCTACATATGAACTTGAAAGAACAGACCCACCTACAGGTGTAGATTTAACTCTGAAATCTAGGTAGGATTGTCTACGTATAGATAACCTTGAAAGGTACTGAACTATCTATAGGCACATGTTACTTCTGTAATTGAAGTTCTAGCAGATCTATCTCTGAATAATTGAATTGGAAGAGGCATGTACATAGATACTAGTTAGTACTACGTATAGACTACATTGAAAGAAATTTAATAAATGAAATAAGAAATGCCGAAAGGGGCTTAATGGGGTTTTTCCATAAAAGCAGGGAAATCTAGGCAGACCCATATAAAGCACTTGTCCTAAGCTTTTGAAGCAAGTACGATTTTGTGTTAGAAGGTTAAAGAACTCGCACATATGAACGGATGAGGCGATGGCGCTCAGATCTACGGTCTACAAGATTTTTCGAACCCCCTCAACTGTTCTACCTTTAACGGTGGCGAGGGGGGGGGTCCAGAATCATGGGTAACGAAGGCACGCATCTGAATGGATGACGTGTCAGTGCCCAGATCCACAGTTGAGATTAGATTCCGGACTCCCCCGACCGTTCTGCTTTTAACGGTGGGGGGAGGGTCCGGAAAGTGGGTTAAAATTTGCACTCAGATCTACGGTCCAGCGGCAGGCACTTCAATGGACGATTGATGGTGTTTTTAGGACCCCCCCCGATTGTTCTTCTTTTAACGATGGGGGGGGGGTCCAAAATGGAATGGTCCTCTGGCGGGCCCCCTCCTCTAACATGGCAACTCCGAATTAGCGAAATTCAAAGCGAGGGATCAACAACTCCTGTTGTTTTCTCATCCAACGGTTGCGATTCTTTCTGAGCTTAAACTCCACACTGATCTATGAGATCCAACAGTCCACAGGATTTCGATACCTTTCCCCGAAGAATTTTTTCACCGTTCATTCTTCTAAGGATATCTGGCCAAAATGATATGGCATTCTTCCACCGGATCTTGACCCTGCGAGACGAGTTCGATCTCCACCTTCCTTGAACACTTCAAGGTTCTATCCCTTTATCCCTCTGAACAACAAAGGTTCCTTTGACCTAAGTTTAGATATCGCCTTGATACGTTTGAGTATGTTGGAGTGGTTTGAAAGTTAAGGGAAGTAATAGAATCATGGAAGGAATTTACCCACAGAAGCTTTTTTGTTCGAAGTGGATTAGACTAGTGTATTTATATCCTTATGGGCAGAGATGAATTGTTCCTTCACTTAAATTTTAAGCTTAAACGAAATTGATTAATGTCATATAGAGACTTTAATTTGAATTTTTTTTTTTTGGGTGAATTTGAGGTTTATTACACTCTAGTAGGAACTTCTTGCACAGGTTTTATTGTGAACGTGCAGGGAGTGGTTCAAGACATTTCATTGGTGACCACGTCGAAAATGTGGTTAGTAATTCTATTTTGTAATTCACGTACAATAAAGTGAAATATCTTATGTTTTTCAATTGAGTCTAATAAAGTACATTTAATTCTTTTATGTCTTATTTCACTTTATTGTGTTTCTTTGTCTATCCCACATCCATAAAGTGGATTGACTCGACTCATTTGTAATCCTATATAAGAAATATTTTGCTTCCTCATTAAGTAATACATTACAAAGAACTCTTTCGAGTTATCTTGGTTTCTTTATGTGTTCGATTTTTGTATTATTTTTAGGTAGCCTTTTGTTTGGGGTGTATGTGCCCGAGAAAATCTTCCTACCTTTGAGAAGCTATGGGATTATTTTGTTCAAGAGAAGATGAGATTGGATATAGTTTTAGGGATAGATAAGAAAGAACAAAATATAGCTCTCATCAATAAGATGTCAGTATGAAAGAGGACATGGGAGGGGTCAAAAGATCAAGGAGGAAGACTTTAATTCTTTGGGCTAGGGGAAGAAAGACTTAAGTCACATGAAGTGATTCAAGTGCCACAAGATGGGCCAATATGTATCTTCGTGTCTTGAGAGGAAGAAATCCAAGGAATAGCAATAGGAGTTTGTAGGGAGTGCATAAACTTCAGCTGGAGCAAATGCGTTAGCATCTAGACTTGAGACAACCTTCTTCGTTGTATCGTTCCTTTCAACTAACACCGTTTTTGGTATAGGGTGGTATATGAATTTGAAAATAGTGAACTACATATAAGCCTTACCTTAGTTAAGATGTTGCTAAGATCATCTTGAGATATGATAAATATTCTTGAAATACTAAATATAAAGTATTTTATATTATCACTACTTCCAATGCTTTTGAAAATAAATCTCACATTGATTCAAATCATAATGGAATCACTTTGAAATACGA
>JZKD02S0531214.1:201018-213311 GCA_000966675.3 Picea glauca
TGTCGTTTCAAGGACTTTCGGGCATGTATCTTTAGTTTTGACAACAAACATTGATGATTGGACAATATGATCATTTTTCCCATCCATTTTTTTAATTACACTTTTTTATAAACATAATAATAAATATAATAATCTAAATATAATAATAATAATAATAATAATCTAATTAAAATTATTGAAAGATCAAAGGGCACATACCTCTTTACCTCATGACTAGTTAATGTTATAAGTATACCATCACGAGGCTTATTGTATCATCATCTTTCTTATCAATTATCAATCTATATATTACAGAAAATTCTATCTACAATTAATATACATAGTTATTGTAACAGTGGTATCAGAGCGAATTCTTGGCTATTGTGGGTTTACCCTGCATACTGTAACCCGTACAACTGTTATTGTCAACTGTACCATCAGCCATTATCTGTACTATGGCCCACCAGCGACTCACTGTACATTCATCACCGTATCGTTTGTACCATATTCCACTATACAATCAGTACTGCTCTGCCCACATGTTGTCCTGTTTTTCATATGTTGTCTGATCCAACTGTGCACTGCCCCATTCATACACTTTCTCTATACAGTCTGTCATTTCACCTATCGTAATCCTCGTATGGACACAACCTGGGTTCTACAAGGAAGAAGGTTAACCCCAAGATGGTTAACAATGATGAATTACAGGCGAATATAACCCGATATAGAGATGAAGCAAACATAAGGCATTGGATCGACAACGTGGAAAAAGGGCAGAAAGAGATGAGTGAAAAATCGATAGATCATTGTGTTAGCACAAGAAGTCACCCTTCAGATTGCAGGAAAGGAAAGCCCGATACCCATCAGAGTTTTATGTCACAGGTTGGTTATAAAAGGGTCAAATGGGCGCAATCTCAAGAAAATAACGTCTTAACTCAGAAAATTGGACTGATATGCACAAGCAGATGAGGTCTTGGTTTAACTTCAATTAGTAAGTTGTAGTAAGGGTGAGTAGAAGGAAGACTTTGGTGAGAACATGTAGAGGTATGTCAAGGACATTAGGTATTTCATCAGCCCAAGGAGGAACAATTTAAACACAATAACTTCTCGAATTTAAATCTCAAAGAGACTGAAAGAAATTATAACAACACTATAATCAAACTTTCATCATAACATAGTCACAATAATTCAAGTGAATCAGTCAATCATGAACTCTTTCAGCATTAGAGGGAAACAAGAGGGAGTAAGAAAGCTGACTGACACTAAACAAGAAATCTCAGACTACCATGCATAACTAGGGAACCATAAGATTCATTAAAACTTTACAATACGGGAGCTTTTCTCTACCATCGACCATAACAAAATATCAAAATTGAGTATTTATACTCAAAACAACTTGCTCCCTTCATAAACACACTCTAGTCACTGCATTAAAGGCTTGTCGTCTGCATCTTCTTATGTCAGGCTGCACTTGCATTCTTCTGTCAGACACAATATCAGATCGGTATGGGCTTCACAAGAAAATCCATGACATGGAACTTTCAACTGACAGTCTACCCTCCACGGCAAGATTTTCCATGCTTTCCATTTATGTGGTGAAACAAGGTTTCAAACACCTTCCCCAACTTCATTAACTACCTTCATTGGGATCAGGACAAATCCTGACACCCATGAATGCTCCAGGCGAGCTCATGACTCCTTCGAGTCAATTCTGGTGCCTCGAGGCCATGTAGATATTTCTCTGTGACCAAATCGGGTGCCTCAATCCCTTGTCCAGATCCTTTCATCGCCCCATGTGACCACAAGCCCTGACCTTGCACTTATCTCATATGAAATTTCAGGATTTCGTATTTCGGGAGTTTTCACTCCCCTTGATTTCAAATATCCCGATGCTCGATCCTGCGAAATGACCCAGCTAGATTGGTGGTCGGAATTTGTTTGATATTGATAGCCACGATAATTTCCTTGAACAGTATCAGTCGTCCGCTGCTCGACAGGCGTGTTCCCTCTGCTTATGGCCCAGCTTCCATATGACCGCGGGCTGTGACCATGGGCCCAACTTTCGGGCGCGTCGTGATTTCGCGTTTCGCGAACTCACATTGTGCTCCCTGCACAAAATTTTGAGTTGCGAAATTGCGATCACTCGGATCGGGTGACACGCATCCCTTTACATCGAACGAATCAGATCATATCGTCATTTCGGGACCTCGGACCATCGACACTTCTCACCCCAGCCTTCCCGACAAGACTTTCTCTGTGGCTCAGATTTGGCACCACGCGTCCTACTGGAATGGATGACCTAGATTATTTCGTGACTTCGTGTTTCACGAGTTCTTATGACTCCACCCTTTGAAGCTATACTTCATGTAACTCTATGACCTCGATCACCTGATGGCCGTTGATTTGATCTTCCTGATGGATATCCACCGTCGAAAGCTGATCTTGCTCACTCGCTTGATTTGAGTTTATATTGGACTGCTTCAAGTGTTGTGCTTGACACTCATGACTGCGACTTGTGTAGCTTACTTGAATGACTGGCTAAGGGCTCAGGAAAACAAAGGATCAATGACAGAGGCAAAGGGAGAGGTGATCGACTTTAGGGAAAACAGAAAGGCTTAGGGCCGACACTTCTCAGGCAAGCCGACAAGGGAAAACAGGTCGATCAAACAGATGAGGGAAAACAGAAGAAAACTACAAGCCGAGAGGAAAACCTTACGATCGGGTCTGCAAAAGGAGGAGAGACATGCAAAATTTGCAGACTTAGGTAGAAACCACAAACTCCTTAGGCTTTGACAAGTTTATGTGATAACACATTGGAAGGGAAAAACAAAATTGACACCTTGATAAAACAAGGGCAAAGATTACTGGAACTCTCCAAAAATCAATGGAACGAACAACTATGAAAGTGGGGTGATGATAAGAATGAAACAAGGAAACTTAACGAACATAATGAAAAAATTGAGTAATTGAATGAATGGGTAGATGCATTATTTGTAGAACCCTTGGCTTATCGAAGACGGCCACAAAGTCTGGAATCCCAAAATACAGATGATCATGGACACCAGGAAACACCAGAGGTAATTTTTTCAAGAAATATGCATAACTCCAGATTTCAAGATATAGATTATCAAAATTTTAAAAAGGAGTTACCAAAATATGACAACAAGGACCATAGAGGAGTTGTCATCTGGATCAACAAAATGGATGGTATCTTTGAATCAAACCCCCCGCTAGCTGAACGAGAAAAAATAATGACAACTTCCAATAGTTTAGAAGGAGAAACTTATTATTAGTTTCTATGGTGGTCTAGAAAATGTGATGCTCATTCCTTCCATTGGCAAAGCTTCACAATTGCCCCATTAAAAATCTTCCATGATGAAGAAAACGATGACTTGTATAACAAGTTCGTGCATCTTAAACAAAAAGGAAACACAAACGACTATACACACGAATGGGAAGTTCTGGCAACAAGGCAGTGCGGATTCACAGATGAGAAATTGCTAAAAATGTATATATGTGAGTTGAAGGATTACATCTGTAGTGAAATAAAACTATGAAACCCTAAAACTATTGAATATGCTAGACACACAACAAAGATAATTGAACAAAAAAACAAGTTCAATAGGCCATCATTCACAGGTCCAGACAGGTCAAATAAATATTCAACTGAAAAATCAAAGAAATACTCTACAGACAAGTCTAACAAGTATGTGCCACCTCATTTAAGGGAAGGTGAAAGTGGCTAGTAGGACCCAAATAAGAAATGGGAAACCAAATGTAGATATTGTGGAGACAAATGGTCACCGGGGCACAGATGTAACAATAAAAAACTATATACTTGCGAAGCAGAGAAGGAACCTAACACATCTGGCAATGACTCAAATAAAGAAAGAAAAGATGAGTATGATGTCCCAAATACAGATCTTGAAGAGGCCATGCCCAAGAGATGCCTTTCTGCAATAACAAGAATAACACAATTGCAAACATTAAAACAAAGGGGGCACAATGTCACCATTCTTATAGACACATGGAGCACCCATAATTTCATAGATATAAATGTTGCAAATAGATTAAATCTATTTGTGTATCAAGCTGCAAATATAAGAGTAATGGTGGCAGATGGAAAAAAAATTGATGGAGTCAGAAAGTGTCACAAGATTAATCTACAAATAGAAGATTACGAATTCAAATCCAGGTTCTACATAGTACCCTTGGGTGGAGTAGACATTGTCCTGGGAATTCAATGGTTACAAACATTGGGGACCTATTCTGCAAATCACTAGAAACAATATATAAAATTCAAATGGGAAGGAAGAAGATATAAATTATATGAATTCTAGTCACCTTGCACCCAAATTATATCCTCACGACAAATGGAGAAACTAATTCAAAAAGGAGCACCAACTTACATGGCACAATGTCATCAGATGGAGATATTAGCATCATAAGTGGTCCATTCTCAACACCTAAAGATTGAAGTGTTATTCGAAAAATACGACAAGGTATTCCAAGACTTACCTATGAAGTTGCCTCCAGAAAGAAAGATAGAGCATATAATCGAGGTTAAACCAGATTCAACACTGGTTAATATCAAACCCTACGATATCCTAACCACCATAAAATAGAGATAGAAAGGTTAATTCAAGACCTATTAAAATGTAGGGTTATAACAACAAGTAGGATACCATATGAAACCCCAGTAGTCTTGGTTCGTGTTATCCACCAAGTTGCACTAGGATGGACTTCCAACGAGCCGCCAAAGATTGAACAATTCCATGTTCAAAATTTAGAGTTCAGAAGTTCAGTCGGTCAATAAGACCAACCTTTTTCACGTTTTCCATATCCTCCAGGGAATTTTAATAAGAGATGTTGCATGATGAACTTTGTAAAAGGTCTTATCCACTTTCGACTTAGGCATGAGTTGTTACTCTAGAGTGTTTTTTTTACTTGTTAATTATATTTTGCTGTCTAAAAACAATTTATAATTTCCGAGTTTTTTCACTCAATTTCTCCAACGCTGGAGTATATACTCATGGTTAGGCCTTAGCATGGATCTAAGCCTAGTGTATAATGTATATTACCATTCTAAACATCCTCCTAAATTTTTATGGAAATGTGCTAAGTCCCCCTTAGGATTTTTTAATTTTTTCAGTTAATTAAAAAATTTCCGCAAAACGAGAATTTTTAATTAAAAAATAAAGTTGTATTAAAAAAGTGGTACTAGGAGTCTTCCTATTCCTTGGGGGTGCTCATTTTTGGACCTATAGCACCCACATTACCTAAGTACCCACTTTGGTGAGTGAAATTAGTGATTTTAAATCACTAAAAAATCAATTTTACTCAAAAAAACCCCAAAAAAACATAAAAAATCAGAAAAAATCAGCAAGTGACTATTTTCTAGGAAACATGTTGGAGTGAAATAAAGCCTAAAAAGGCTATGTGGAAATCAAAGAAAAATTTCTATTGGCTAGAGAGTCAAATCAAAGGATATTTTGGTGTGGTTGGTGGATTTTCCAAGAGACGGTGCGCCCCTCTTTGGGAGAGGTGGCACACTCCAAGAGGAGGTTGCCTACCTCTTGAGAGGTGGCACCCCTCTCATCCAATTGCTGCCCCATGTGTCAATTAATAAGAGGATTGGGAGAGGTGGTAGCCCCCTCATCCCACACTTGGCATTGGTTTCCTCTCCAAGTGGTGTGCCCTCCCTCTCCAAGTGGTGTGCCCTCCTCCTCTACCCTCTCTTCACTCTTGGCTATTTAGACAAGCATCCTTCCCATTGCAAGCTAGTTGGAGCTTGGGTTGTATTTCTTGTTTATATAATTGTACTATCTTTATTTCTCATTGGAATAAAAAGGCTTTGGAGGCTACTACATGGTGTAGAGCAAATGTGTGTGGATCATCTACGTTCATTTTGTATATGAGGTATATGCTTTCTTATTAATTTTTTGTAATTGTTGTTGAATCTTGGCCTTGAAAGGGGAGCTATCTCCCAATAGGATAAAAATAGAAAGCTTGCTTGCTTATTATTTCTATTGATTCATGTATCCTAGATAGCTTTGAATTGCATGTTTATTTAGCTTAATTTTCATGCTTTCATGCTTCTATTTTATATGACACCAATGCTTTAAACCCCTCTGCAAGAAGTTTAAAGTTGTGCAGGATATCTCACTTGAAGGAGAGGTTGAGCTAGCTTGTATCTTCCTCATTCTCCAAGATTGTGGTGAATAACATAGTCCCTCCGTTTTCCATCAAAGCAAGGGACTCCATTGCCCAAGGCTTTTCAAGGGATCAAGCAATTCTACTCTCTCTTTCTCTTTAAATTATCTATC
The DNA here is from genome assembly GCA_000966675.3 of Picea glauca. Classification (NCBI taxonomy): domain Eukaryota; kingdom Viridiplantae; phylum Streptophyta; class Pinopsida; order Pinales; family Pinaceae; genus Picea; species Picea glauca. The sequence goes on from JZKD02S0531214.1 coordinate 207,324, forward strand.
CTCCCGGTTACTTAAATCTGCAATCTGCAATCTACCATATCTAAATTCAAATATATAAGTAGATCAGATTTTTAGAAGTTTTGTTTAGATCTTAGCTTAGTTCAATTTATTTATCTTTCAAGCAAGATCCAGCGATAGGAAAAATCTCTTTTTTTGCAACTTAAATTGTAGTCTAATCTAAAGGATTAAAAGAGATTTCTGATTTCATGCATTAGCTTTCATATCTAGCAAAAAAAGTGTTTTAGTTTTCTGTTTTATATCAGCCATAAAAGACCATAAGGAGACAAGTTTTCTAGCTTGCTTTCCTTAGTTCCTTTTTCTCTTTTATCATAGTTTCATACTTAGAAATTTTTGAGTTTATCTACTAATAACCAAAGACATTCTTAAAGTGTTTTTGGCCATCTTTGTGCTATTGTTGTTTGTTATTTTGTGCAGGTTGTTGAATAAACAAGGGGAGATTTTGACCAATTTTGGCTAATTTGGAGCATTTGGGACTTACAAGAGCACCCAATACCTTCCTAAGATAAATTTGTATCGTAATAAACTCGATCCATCATTATAAGGATCCACATCTCTATTTAAAGAGATCCAAAGTCTCTTCAAGAGACAATTGTAACCGATTTAATAAAATAAGTGAGCCAAGGGAGGCCTCACTTTTTGTTTTCCCTTAGGGGGTTGGTGTTGTGGTCTTGGAGCAAGTTTCTCATTTTCATTCTTTCTTTTCTTTAAAGTTTACAACAACAAACACATAGATTAGATTTCCATCTGAAAAAGTAATACTTTAATTGCTAGATTAGATTTCCTTTATGCAACTTTATTTTATGGAATTTCAAAGTTGGCAATAAACCGTCTCATCAACTCCTTGAAAGAGGCTGGTCAGTGAAGACTAGTAATTAGAAAACATTTATTTTTCAGCAATTTTATTTTTTGTTTAAAATAAACAACTCCCCTCAGCTCCCAGTGTTGTTCCTGACCCTTCCAGTTGCGAGCTTGTCTTGATCTTTTGGGAGTAAGTTTCATACACGTTGGCTTGGTCAGTGGTGATAGATTAATAAGAAAATCTCAATAGTTTCTATCTTAATGCGCGGGAAAACACCTAGGGGGAGTGTGTGAAGTAAGGTGGGCCCTCTCGGAACTCAGTTTCCCACCCATTTTGGACATCCGACACCCTTAGTGAACTTACTGGTGGAGCCTTCAGGGCTTCGGTAGGTTCTCAACATATTTCCAAACAAAGAGATAACCTCTAAATAGGCCAAATATAAATTAGTTCGAACACTTTACTTTCATGCAAATAAAATTTATCTCATTAACCTACTATCAATAAATCTAATAAAATACTCGATCTACACCGCCCACGATACTTTTAAGGCACTAGTCTCACTTTTACATTTACACAAAGCCATTTGCTTCAAGCATTTTACTTTCAGTCATTTACTTTGAAGCGTTAATTAATTTAATTGCATCTATTGTTATCTCAAGTATCCTTTTATGCAGGTATATCTTATGTATCTTGTGGTTGTTGATTGACATATGCTTTAGAATAGTTTTACTTCATATATTGGTTAATGCAATAAATTCCTAGAATACTAGTTGTTTTGATTTCAGTTTAAATCCTTAGATTATTTTATTAGGGACTACCCCTCTTGGCTTTGCTAGGAGTTGACCTAGACGAAGGAGTTGAGGATTAGGTGACAACACCTTAACTCTAACTTGCCCCCAAGAACACACCGAGTGGATTGAAGATTTCTTCCACGTTTCTCAGGTGTGTGTAAAGGCGACAACAGTTCGGAAAAAAGATAGATCTTTCAGACTATGCATAGACTATTGAGGATTAAATAAAATAACTATAAAAAACAAATTCCCCATACCATTCATAGATGAGATGTTGGAAAAATTCCATGGAGCAAAATACTTTTCAAAATTAGATCTAAGGTCAAGATACTATTAGATCTCAGTAAGATTAGAGGATGTGGAAAAAATTGCTTTTCGAATGCACGAAGGTCACTATGAGTTCAAGGTGATGCCATTCAGGTTAACCAATGCCCCTGCTACTTTCCAAGCAACTATGAATCAACTCTTTCAGCCCTACTTAAGGAAGTTTGTACTAGTCTTTTTTTATGATATTATTATTTAGAGTAAGACATGGAAGGAGCATATGAAGCATTTGGAGTAGGCATTTTCTCTCCTACAAAAATCAGTTTTATGCAAAAATATCAAAATGTACATTTGGTAAAGAAGAAATAGAATGTATTGGCCATGTCATATCCAAGGAAGGAATCAAGGTGGATCCAATTAAAATCAAAGCAATCAAAGAATGTCCAAAACCAAACAACATATCAAAACTAAGGGGATTCCTAAGATTAATAAGTTATTATTAAAGATTTATCAAGAACTACGCTCAGTTGACAACACCATTATCAAACCTATTAAGGAAAAATTCCTTCCAATGGAAGAACAGGGCAAAAGAATGTTTTGAAACGTTGAAAAAGGTTATGTCATTTGCACCTGTGTTAGAAACCCTAGATTTTACAAAACCATTTGTAGTAGAGTGTGATGCTTCAGGTTTTGGAATAGGAGTAGTGTTAATGCAAAATGGGATTCCAATAGCTTTTGAAAGTCGAAAGATCAACAAAAGGGAAGGCTTAAAGTCTACATATGATAAGGAAATGCTCGCCATTATACATGCGTTAGCGAAGTGGCGACAAAATCTCTTATGAAATAAATTCTCGATACATACGGATCACTATAGTCTTCAATACATACTACAACAAAAAATGTTGTCTACCTAACAACAAAAATGGATAGAAAAACTTTCTACCTTTGATATGGAAATATTACACAAAAAGGGGAAGGACAATGTAGTTGTTGATGCACTGTCACGAAAGGATGACGAAGTAAGAGCATATGCAACAACAATGGCGATTCATGATTGGTTAGATGAAATCTGAGTTGAATATGCCAAAGATCCTGAATCTAATTCAATAATCAACAATTTAGACCAAAACCCCAAATTTAAATGGAAAAATGACATCTTATGGTATAAGGACAGAATCTATCTAATTCAATCTTCAAAATGAAAGTCTTAAAGGAGTCACATAGCTCCCCACCAACATGACATGTAGGATTTTTCAAAACCTACTATAATGCACGACAATCATTTTATTGGAAAGAGATGAATAAGGATATTCAAAAATTTGTTGTTGAATGTAACACATGCCAAAGAAATAAAAATGAAAATGTTATGACTCCAGGATTACTTCATCTTCTACACATTCCTAACCAAAAATGGGAAGAGATCTCAATGAATTTCATTGAAGGGCAACCCATGTCTGACGGGAAGGATAAGATTTTTGTCGTGGTTGACAGGATTAACCAAATATGCACATTTCATGGCAGTGAAGAAAACCGACTCAACAAAACAAATTGCAAATGTCTTTTGCAACAACATTTATCAATTGCATGGTTTTTTGAAGGTTATTGTCGACGATAGAGATGCAAAATTCAAAGGAAATTTCTGGAGAGATTTTTGCAAACAAACAGGAATATCCCATAATATGAGCTCATGCATTTCCTTTTTGCAGAAATGATATTATCCCATTTTCATTTGGGAAAGGTTGCAAATTTTATATTAGAGTTGGTTGTCTATATTTCTTTCAGGATTGGCATTTTCAGGAAAAATGTAGATTATTTTGAGGTTGGAGCCAAAGTTGATTTGCAAAATCTCCTTGCCTATTTAGGAAGGGGTAACCTTTATGCTCAAGCTTCAGTTGCACTGAGAGAAGCAAGGTGCTTTTACAGCCCGGGGTGGAAGAGATAAACTAGCATAGATCCATCTTAATACTGGATGTTTTATGTGGTTAGATGCTTGCAATTGGGTTTATGATCTCTCCAGATGTTTAATAAATCCAGGTTTAAGATGGATCTATGCTAATAATATCACAAATTACAATGACATGATGAGTTACAAATTTCCTTCTTTGACCTATAAAAGCACCTATAATTAACAAGACAACAAGAACATTAAATCTGTATCTATATCCATATATATTTATGTATGTATGGCCCCACTTCTACTAATGGGATTATAGATGACTAAGGAAGCATGTGGACATTGGCTGTTCTCCACATGTGGAAGCATTATGAAGTTTAGAACACGAAAATGCCTACAGATGACTTCATAAAAATAGAAGTTTAACTTACCTGTAATTAGTTCGCTGGTTAACTAGTGCTGATTATAGTTAATTAATTTTAGGTGAGCAGAAATTGGAAAAATCCTCATGTTTGGGAAAAGAATATGTATATTGCTACCCTTCCTTTATTGTTTTTTTCATATTAACTGGATGCTTGCCTTGCCTGTGAAAATTAAAGGTTGTTTCCCTCCCTTTCGATTCCTCTGCTTTGTGAACTATGAGTAGTGCTTGTATGGATATCTATGGCTTGTAGGTCTGAATTGCTAACGGCTACACGAACGAAATTAGCTTAAAATTCAATTCGTTTACTGAGCAAATGACTACTTACTTTAACATATTCTAATATTAAACTTGGTTTATAAGCTATTGACTAGAAAAGAGACTTCATCGGTTTTTCTTATTTCATTGTTAGGTTTGTTCGCTTTGTCAGCACTCCCGAAGTGCTGGAGCACATTTACATAGTTGATGTCGAGATGTCACAGTTGGATCAAGCCAGAAACTTCCAGCTTGCTCTGTATTCACAGGTAAGTGCTTTGTTCTTCATCCTTTTCTACGTCCTCTATTGGATTCGCATTAAGATATAACGTGAGTCTTACAGGCATATTTTCTTTTACTGCAGGGAGGCAGTGGTCAGGTTTCCATTTTACTGCAGGGAGGCAGTGGTAGGGAGGGGTAATGAGCCCACATAATGACTAGGTCGGTCTTAAACACCTGGATATATAGTAAATGCGTGTTGACTAGGTTCGCTTAAAGCCATACCCTAGAAACACACTTATAGACAATAACAAAGTGAGGTTGATCATGGCCATATGTGAAGATCACATCATCATTTCAACACCCCCCCTTAAGTTGAGAAAGAAGCCATGAAGAATGATGAAATAGAAATGGGAGAGTGGGTTTATAAATACCCAACTCAAATATAGGGTCAATCACAACTGAAATACAAAAGACAGTCGTTTTATGTATACCCAACTAGAATACATTCGAGAGATATTGAATGCATCGTAGAAAGGTTGAATACAATGTGAGAGTGGGTTTATGGATACCCAAATCGAATGCACTTGAGAGAGCTTGAATACAATTCACAGTGCTTGAATACAATAGTGAGTGGGTGCATGGATACCGAGCTTGATTATGGGTTGGCTTTGGTAAGTGTCACTTTAATAATTGAAGCATTTGAGCATGTTGCAAAGAGTCCTTTCTTGATTATGGAATGTTTTCTTGGAAATTGTATCTTTTGCTTAATTTCACCTTGGTGGTTGACATGGTATCCTAGTAATTTGGTCACCCTTGAGAAAAGTGTTGCTACTGGGGGGTCTCCTTGAAGGGTCATCGTACCATTCCCACTCATACTTACCAAATTCCACACTTCTTCCCCTCCATTTCCTCATCTTTTGGGTTTTTTGGTTCATTGACCCCAAGAAGGGCTTGTACCTCATTTCATGGGAAAAAGGGCTAAAGGCCCAGAGGTGATCCAGGTGGATATCGGTGGCCACCCACCTTTTCCAAATGGCTCAAAACAGTTTTCTGGCCATTTTGGCAATTTACTATTTTTAGCAAGTTTTAACTTCCGGGGCCATTTTGAGGGTCTAAATAAAGGTTTTTCAAGATCGAGGTTCTAAATGATAGCTGAAGGCATTATTGAGCCCCCAAAATTAATCTCCTCGACAATACCTTTCCAATGAGCTATCACACACCTAAAACGGAGATTGTATGCAAAAGTTACGACCCCGGGAAGTTGATGTACTCACTTACCCAAACGAGGCCCACATGACTTTTGGCGCTTCATCTCCTAGGG
>JZKD02S0531214.1:268920-280327 GCA_000966675.3 Picea glauca
AATAGTACCCCTACCCCTCCTTTAATAGGCTAGAAGGAGCTAGGGTTTTTGGCGAACTCTCGGCCATGCATGGCTCGGAGTTCCAGTTAACTGACAAAAAGCCTTGTGTTCCGGCAGAAACTTTCCTGATTTTTAGCTTTGTTAGGTACCCGCGGGCTGTTTTGGGTTAGCCCGCGGATGCCCGCGTGCAGTATAAGGACAGCAAGCGGATGCCCGCGCCCAGTGAGAAGTTAGGGCGCGGATTGCTTGTTTTAAGTGGATTTTTGAGGATTTGTTCAGCATGGCTTTGGCTAGGAAGAGGCATGAGTTGGCCTGATGCCAGGTAAACCTGTGTAGTGCATTTTAGGGTTATAACAGCGGGTACAGTTGAAAGTCGGGTAGACCACAATGAGTAGGGTATCGAGCCCAAAACCTATCAAGAGTATCTAGAGCAAATGGTCTGGAAGACAACTGAGGACCTCGAACGGATTCGAGACCCATGAAGCCCCGTGGCAAATGCAAACGACGGAATCCCAAAACAAGCCCTCTATATGTGTTCTCCATTATGATCGGTCCAGCTTTGGAGGGGTTATCTCCGCTACCTTTCCGCACGTGACCTCGTGTTTATCCCCTGTGTTAGAGGGGGGTCCCAGATAACCTTCATGACACTAGACTTAGACACTCCCTAACTCAGACTCCAATGTTTGATTTTAAATGGCCTTGAAGAGTTTCCTCTCCAACCTAATCCAAGGCCCTAATCCTGAACTAGTTGGTGAACCCTACAAACATAAAAGTCTAGTAGATTTTAAATTTAGCGTTAATTTTATGGCTTTGTCTTACGTCAAGGGGTATGAAAGTGAAACTGATAATGTGTAAAAGACGAAAGAAAAAAATGAGTAAAAAGCTGGAAACAAAAAAAAAAATTCTTAATGCAAAATTTCAACAACTTTTCAAAAGAAATATTTTTAATTTTTCTAAGATTTTGGATAGCAAACTCAAAAGAAATTTCACTTGACTACAAGCTACTTATGATTTAAGTAAATTGGAAAAACTTATGAAATAAACGACTTTTCCCTGGATAATAAGGCAGAACCACACTTTTCAACCAAACAAGAAAATGAAAAGAGATTTTTTTATTTATTTAAATGCTAGTAAAGCAAGAAAGGAAAAATACCAACAAACAAAAAACCAAGAAAAACAACTCTGGCCTAATCGCAGATCGCAAAGAATCAGGTCAAAAATCGCACACTAGAAATTTTTTTTTTTAAAAAACAATGACTCTCACACTTGTCTAAAAACCTTTAAAAAATCTTTTATTTTTAATTGAGAAAAAACAGGCTAAGGGTAACATTAATCCTAAGCTACTGACTGCTCACACATAGATTCAAACACCTGAGAGGAAAAATTCTTATCAAAGGAAAGGATGACTACCTTACCCTCAACAAAAAGTATCCTGCACCAACACAGGACTGTTACTCAAACAGCACACGTGCGAACGCGCACTGGATAGAGACAGAGGGTGTGTACACACGAGCTGACCTTGTACAAGTCCCGTGTATATCTGAATTTTGAGAAAAAATGAAAACAGACAGACCAAACCAGGAAGAGACCACTGATATTGATAACCAGGATCCCTTGAAAACAAATAATGTAAGGAAAAAATGATAAGGCAGAAACAATTTGAGATAGGACTGCTAGCAAACAAGACTCAGACAGAATTCCAAAAAACCCCCTGAGAATGTGTGATTCTGACAGGGAAGACGATGACTACCTCTGAAGTTCTCTGAAATCTACACGCTACTGCTACCTCTTTAGCTAGCGTTCACACGCAGGCTGTAAGAGAGTAGGGCATGAGCACATGCGTGCAGGCCTTATGTAGGCCACGTGTATCTTTGTGGGTCCTGACAAACACAGTCAAGCAAATCAGAGAAACCTGGTATGGAAAACTAGACTCTCTACTAGCTCAGACCTTACAGAAAGTAAAAGAAAAAACAGGCAAGAAAAACTAGTCTTTAAAACTACCCAAAAACTAAATAAAATTCCAGGAACCCTAGAGAGTCTCCCCAGTATGGTCGCCAATTTTGTTGTGGGGAAAATCTCCCTATGGACTGGCAAATAGAGTTCATACTCTGCATGCAGATATGACCGAAGAGAAATTACTTTCTACCTTCATCCCTAGATTTAAATCCCCTTTTCTTAGTAAATGCATGGAAAGATCAACCTACCTCGTTCCCGGCGTTAGATGTCGATCTTTTGTTGTACTTGATTACTTGTTTGCAATACTCCTTCCAAATTTGACCTACATCCAAGACAAACAACAACTATGCATGCATCCTACTTATATACTAACAGGTTAGAAATCCAAACATATACTGATCAAACTATAAACAGTTCATGAATTGGGACGGGAAAAGCATTTTCTTTATTACTTTGAATGAGTCAACTTACAAAAGTTGAGACCAGCCACCGCTCTTCGAACCTGATCCTAGGCTCCTCTTCTTCTGTCCTCCAACTACTTTGCTTTGAATCTCCTTTGGCACAAGGAAAGGCTAAAGGGTTGGGACAATGGGAATACATAAATGGGCAGAGTTTCTTTGCTATATTTTTCCTCCTTCCAAATGGGACCCCTACCCCTTCTTTTATAGGCTAGAAGGAGCTAGGTATTTGGACGAACCCTCGGCCATGCATGGCCAGGAGTTTCAGTTAACTCACCCATAGATTTTGTGCTATGTCGACAACTTTCCTTTTTTTGTTCTTTTGTCGGTCCACGCGGGCTGTTTTGGGTCAGCCAGCGTGTACACACATGCAGTAATGGATTAGGGCGCGTGGGCCTTTATAAAAGAGGATTTTCAAAGAGTTGTTCAACAGTGCTTTGGCAAAGAAGGGATATGAGTTGGCCTGATGCTAGGTAAGCATGTGTGGTGCAATTTAGGGTTATAACATAGAATCACGAGGATATGGAGATGTGTTGCCACCAAATCATGATGAGGCATCAGATTGAAGCTTTTGTCTTTTACCATTCTTTTTTTGTGTTGCATCCTCTATCTTTATATATTTTTCTCTTTGTTCCTTGGATATCTTAGGGCAAAATGTGATCCCAATGGCCCCCTTATTGTCATCACTCTCCATTACACCACAAAGATGCCTCCTCACATGGGTATATGAACCGGTATAAGGTTTTCCATCATGACAGTCAGGAGGACATAAAAATTTAATGCTTCCACCACCTCTCCCCTCCTCAACTTTTGTTACAAATTTCCACGAGGGTCTCATTAAATCTTTGCGTCCTCCATTTACTTCTCCATTGCCCTCTTCCTCCTCTTCAAACCCTTCATCAACTTCATATTGTGGGTCATCATGAGAATCACCACTATCATCTTCTTCCCTTCGATGCCTTCTCCCCACCATGACCCTGAGAACCAAAAAATGAATGATAAACCAAAATAATTCCATTTTCTTCAAGTTTTATATGAATAACCTGCAATAAAATGAGGAAGAAGGAGAGGGAAAGAGTAGGAGAGGAGGAAAAAAACATAAACAAAGTTAACCCAAGGAAATGAGGGAGTTGGGTTTGGGTTTACCTCTTTAGCTCTTGAAACTTGAAAGTTGAAACCTTTGGAAGATGGTTGCCTTTGTTCTCTCCTCCAAGCTCCTTTTTGCTCACTCTTCCAAGCTCTCCTTTGCTTTCTCCTCCAAGATCTCACAAATATGCACTCTCAAGCTGTCCTTTGCTCTCTCCTCCAAGCTCAAGATGAAAGAATGAGGAGAATGGAGGGGAAAAAGCTCCTTTATTCCTTTCCTTTCTTTCCTCTAAACCCTAAGCCTAAGCTAGGTCTCACCCTCACTCGAAAAAGATAAAAAAAATGTCAATTTTTTTAAAGTCTGCGGATTCCCTTAGGAAGCACGTGAATCCTCACTAAAATGCACGTGAAGCGTGCTAGGAAGCGCCAAAAGTGCATGAAGCGTCTGAAGTGTGCTTCAGAGCGGGATGTTTCCAAAAATCCAGGATGCGACTTAAAATGCTCTGAAGTGCACTTTGGATTTTTGAAGCGAGCTTCTTGGACGCACCCGCTCGGAGCTTGCTTCGGGGCTTTGAAGCAAGGGGGGAGTTTCCTACAACACTGCACTTGGTGGTGGTGTGGGCTTGTGACCCCACACTTTTGCTTGATTTGGGGATGACGTGGCACATTTCTAGCATGACATCCTAGCCTTTGGAGGCTTACCTTCACACGTGCCACCTTGGAGAAGAGTCTTGTGGGCTCAGATGCCTTTATTTTGTCATTTTTCATCATATTTTGGCCTATGTGGGCAAAACAAGCAAAAAAATTTGCTAATTAAGCATTGTAACTTTGGTTTTGACCTAAAATTTAAGGATTTGATTGTAAATGTGGACAAACATGACTTGGGTTTTCCTCTTTAAATAGAGACAAGTCATTTTCATTTGAACATAACTCACTTGTGAGGGTTCTTCCTCTCTAAGGAAAATTTCGGCCTCTTTATTTCCTCTTGTGCATTGTGGAAAAAGGCTTGTCTTTGGCATTTTGGAACAAATCGATTTCTCTTGAGGCCTTTATCTTGGATGAATGTGGATGATCTTTGGTAAAGAATAGGGTTTTTCATCTATATTCTTAGATTTTGTGATTTATTTATGCAATTGCTTATCTTTGTTCAAGGATTTTAAATTTTAAACCCTAGGAGAAGTACAAAGGTGTACACCCTCCACTAGAGATCTTTCATTGTTTGTCTTGGAATTGTTCAAGCTTTACTATAGGAAGTAGAAGGGCCTACACCTTGTTGCAAAGGCTTGGCTAGGGTTGATCTTATAGGAAGTAAGAGGGTTTACACCCCTAGAAGATCTTGCCCTAGTTCAATTTAAATCACTAGAACATCTTGAGGAAAGGAGGACGGCTTGGTTTTGTAAGGGTTCAAAACCAAGGTTCAAGTTGGCTCTCCCTCTTGATTTTTTAGCTATTATTTGACTCCATTGCCCAAGGATAAGTTGTTTTAATTGTATTGGAAGATGCAAATTGTTGCATTGGAATATGTGAAATAAGCTCATTTTGAAATCGTTCTAATTTGGCTTGATTGCACTCATCATCAACTAGTCTCCCTAGCCAAGGCGGTTTGGTTGAAGGGGATTTACTTACTGCTATAATTAAATTAATGCTACAATCATTAGGGCTGAAGTAAAACACTCTCTTAAAGTTGTCTTTCTCTCAATTCTGACCGCTGGAAGTTGCATACATATATTGGAAACTAATCTACAAGTTAAGGGCTTTTCATTGGAATATTTGTTTGCTGATTTTAACGGTTAGAATTCACTGCTGTAGCAAAAGTTTGTTACAGCCATATAGGGATGTCATAAAATTGTTGATAACCTAAGTTGCATGAAACGAGGAAACGTCTGGAATTTTCCAAAGCGGGTACAACAGGAAATGAAACCCTCCAAAAATGGAAACGTCGTATATATATATATATATATATATATATCTTGCAAGAAAAACATAATGACACACATAAATGACATTTTGGAGGGAAAACTGTGTCTATATTAACTCCCATAGATGATCAATATCAACGATTACATGATGCAAGCAACAAAATCCAAAATTAGCTTTTATAGATGAGGCTATACATCCAAAATCAACCTTTATAAATGAGGTTGTATGTGCTGAAAATGAAATAAAACATAAGCTAAAGACAACTGCAATTACATAGATTTCTAATACATGTCATATTGATCATCATCCTCATCATTAAAAATAGAACAAGATGCATGTTCAACAGAACTAGAGCATGGATGGGTAGAAGAGGCAATTCCAATTCTAGTTGTTGTTGCATCATCACCAATAAAGAAAAACGTTATCTTTTTTAAAAATGGAAAAAACAACAAAATTGGGCAGTTTTGGGGGGCCTACGACATGCTTAGACACCCGTACGGGCCCACAAACAAGTAGATCAACGTCAAAACGTCATCCGTACGGATCGAAACCTGTTCGAAACGCGGGTGACTGTACCGTACGTCGTTTCATACTCATGAAAATGTCGTACGGTACGACTGCCTGCGTTTCGATCGGGTTTTGTACCAGCCTTGGAATTTCACCAAGTTTCCAGTACCGGGACGACACCATCCTGTCCGTTTCTTGCAACTTAGTTGATAACACTTGGTTTATAGCTCTTTCAATTGTCAAAATTATTTTTTGAAAATTGAAATGTTATCTACTAATCAAGGGTTTTTGTTTCAAGATATCACTCGCTGATTTTGATGGTGATTTATTGCAGCTGTTAACATTTCCTTCTTGCTGATATAAATTAAAGTCTACTGCAATTTTTGGGACACCAAGGTTTCTTGTTGTTTCCCTTAGTGTTTGGGGGTTTATTTTCATGGTCTTGGGTTTTGGGACAGTGGTTCTAACATTTGTTTTGTAGGTTATTGATCAGACTCTTTCTCCCCTTCACCAAAGTCATCATTCTTCGAACCCTAAGCACTCTCATATCGTGACCTATAGGGGTTTCCTTTTCACCGCTTGCTTTTCCCCCTCTTTCCTTCTAGGGTCACCTGGGATTCGTCCCTTGTGGTGAATTTCTTCATCACTAAAAGAGGGGAGCATTTATCTAAGGTGACAATGGGTAGATGCTTCCGAGTTGTCACACATTTGTGGGTTGAGGTTGGCTTTGCTCAACCTACACCTTGTGCGATAACATGCCCTACCTTTTTGTCTCCACTTAGCCTCTTCCCAATCCAAGATCTTTTTTTACCTCTTTGAGAGGCTTTCCTTGCTCTAAGTGTCACGTGTATGGTTTGTTGTTTACTTCCCCACTCCTTCTCTGCCTATTTCTATGCTCATATAAGATCTCCTCCCTTGACCAGATTGGGATGTGGATAGGGAAGGCCTGGAATCCACAATCCACACCCCCCTCTTTACCTGTCTACCCTCCCCCTTTGTTCGTCCTTCCTGCTGAGATCTTAGATGATATTTTTTTCTTCATACTAGGAAAATAATCCTTCTCAGAAATGAAAGAGGAATTGAGACTCCATGACTCTGACACCTTACTTCTCATAAAAAATTATCTTCCTAAGGATGGTTGACTCATTTTCCTCACTTGTTTTCTTGATTGTTTCTCCTTGTGGAATGCCAGTTATTTCAAGACTAGACTCTGATCCAGTCTGCTTAGCTTCCTTGTCTACATAAATTTGCTTCTCCTTCTTCTTTTTGAATTTTATCCTATTTCCTTTTCCCTTTTTTTCAATCTGTATTCTATCTGCAAATGATCCTCCTCCCTTATGGCTTGTATATGAGGTTTCCCATCCTTGTGTCCAATGGCCATCTTTATTTCTTGTTCCAGGTCAAGATCTTCAATATTTTAGAATAAATTTTTTTGCTCCTTAGCCTTTGCCAAATTCTGTAGAATACTGTCTGCAATTGTATGTGGTGTAGACTTTCCTGCTCCATCTCTGTAGGATTTCCCTTTCCCTCTCCCTCCATATATTGCTTCTCTCCCAACTCTTGTGACGTTCTTCTGCTAATGCCCATTGCATCTGGAAGCCCATTCCCCGAGTTTAGCTGAACACAAATTTTTGCTACCAAAGTCACCTCCTTACGACGTGTTTTGTGATCTATATGTAGGAATTTTCCCATTTTGTTCCCTATAGCCCTTAGGCTTCTCTCCTACCACAATTCTAGGGGTATGTTATCGCGCAATTTGTACTTTCCCAAAAGCCAAAGGCAAGTGAACAATAAATTTGCATAACCTATCACTGTCACCAAAACAAGACACCTCTTTCTCTTTAGGAGTAGTACCCCATGGGAGACGTCCCCAGTGACCTGGGGGTTTGAGAAGGCTAAGGTAAAAGTATCAAGAAAGTCCCACCCCTCTCTCAGGTCACTCTGATCAAAAAGTCCCAAAGGTTTTAATAAGATGAAGAAAAGTAATATTTAAGTGTACTTGCCCAGAGCAAGACAACAAGAAAAATACTATTTGCAGGTACCATATGATGTTAGTGCTTCATAAAACCATAGACTTTGATAAAAAGCACAAGCTGGTATAAAAGATAAAGCAACAGAAGTATTTATAACAGCAATGTATATATAGCAATAGCTTTACAATTATGCCTCAATAAAGCTTCAATAATGACCAAAAATGATAATATTAACTTGGTAAAATGCTAGTATTTGTAAGAAGCAATGGAGGCAATGTAAAATCATCTTTAAAACTTGCTTTTAAAGATGGTTGTAGCAATCTTTTGCAACAAAGATGATTTTGCTGCTGTTATAGATGGTTGTAGCAATCTTTTGCAACAACAACAAAGTAGTTAGTAGGTTAGTCTAATTTAAAGTTAGAAATAGTTAGTATAGTTCTTAGAGTAGACGGTTTAAAAGTTGTCTCAATCAATCAATCACTTGCAAGGTATGAACTAGTGCCTTTTAGGGTAAATGGAGTCAATATTGCAGCGGCAATTCTTAGAGGAAAAACACAAATGATAATAGGTGAGCTAAAGGAAGAGGGAGGATGGTTGAAGTGTTAGTAACCTAAGGCCTCAATCATCCAAAACCCTAGAAGGAAAAGTTGCTAGGAAGTAGGTAACCCTAGGCCCTAGCGATTTTCCTTCTTCTTTAGGTCAAGCTTGAAATAAAAGTATGAAAGCTTAATGAAGCAATAGTACTAGAGTGCTACAAAGGTAGGGCTCTAGTATATCCTTCAAGGGAGGTGTCTTCTAGAAAAATCAAGTAGGTGAAGAGTTATTAAGAAAAGGACAATAACATGTGCTTTTCTCCTAGGGTTTCACACTAGCAATTTCATAATCTTATAAATGAACAAGTAAATACACCATAACCATTCAAAATAAAGAAGGATTGTAGATTTCTACTTACTTCACCAAGAATAATCTAGTCACAAACCCTAGTTGAAGACTTTCCACCATGAAAATGCAAAAAATACACCAAGATAAGCTCCCTCCAAGAGTTGTGCACCACTTAGTTCAGCCAATAAGCCTTAAAAGAGGCCGAATTTTAGACCTCACACTTGTGTGAGTGAAAGATGATGAAAAATATAAGAGATTTTTCCCTTATTTATACAATACAAGTGACATTTAATTACATTTTAGGTCAAAAGAGGCCAACATGGCTAGTTTACATCAAAAATCCAGTTTTATGTAAAAATGACAATTAAAACCCTAATTTTGTCTTTTAGGGATGACGTCATGCGCCTCCTAGGGTGATGTTGGGCCCCTTCTTGGAACTCTAGGCCTCCAAAGTGAAACGTTAGGCCTCAAAATGCCTCAGGAGCTGCCACATGTGCCAACCAAGCCGTCGTCATGCCCAAACCCTAACTAGATGACGTCAAGGCTCCATATGATGATGATGGGGGCCTTCAAGGGCCAACGCCATGGTAGGGGGGCCAGACCCCCTTAGGTCTAGGCTTGCCAACGTGCCTCTGGTGGTTCTCATGCACTCTACAGTGAGCACCTGTCCCCGAGTTGGAGCCAGATGTTATCCCGTAGCTTAGGGATAACTAAGGAGATTACGTCTTGAGGCCCACAGGTCCTAGACATGGAGTACTGAGAGCCATATTGAATTGAGCCTGGCCTTGGAGGGCCCATCTTTCTTCTTTAGTGCCTCCATCCTTTCAGCAGCAACAACATCCATCCCATTGGCCTGGTCCTTTAGCATCAGTGGGTCTTGCTCCATGAGGTAATGAGCAGTGTTCCACGGGGATGCGTCCCCCATGTTTCCCACGTCCCCGGGACGTGGGGACTCCAGGGGGGACGTTTCCCCACGTCCCATTTTTGGGGAGACGCGAGGGGACGCGACTCCCCAAATTGGGGGGACGAGTCTCCCCAAAAGGGGGACTCCTGGACGTCCTCCCTTGAAAAGGGGGACTTCTGGATTTCCCCCCCAAAAGGGGGACTCCTGGACGTCAACCCAAATTTTTTTTGCCTAATAAGACTTAGAAAACAAAAAAATAAATTTAAAAAAGAAAAAATTAAAAAACAAATATATAAAAAAAAACAAATTTAAACACAATTAATTTATTAAATAATAAATTTTAAAGGAAATAACTTATAATTTAAAACATTAAAATATTAAAACACAATAACTTATAATTTATCATATGCCATCTTATAACTTATGCCCATTATATAATTTTATAAATTTTAAAACACAATTAATTAATAAGTATTTTGCTTAGTACTAATTAATTAGATTCTAGAATGATGAATGATGAATTTAATTTTTAAATCAATGTATCGATCTTTATTATTTTACTATTTATGTTTCAACTTTCATTTATGATTTATCAATCAATGTATTTCATTACTAAATTTGAATTGAATTTTGAATCATGTTTAATAGTTTATATCGTTTACAAATTTGAATTTTCAATTTACTAATTTAGTAGTATTTAGTATTTACTATTGAATTTGATGAGATGAACATTGAATTGTTATTGTTGAGATTTATCATATTATCATTATTATTTTTATTTTTAAAATTTTATTTTTTATATTATATATATGACGTCCTCCCATCCCCCATTTCCCCAAAATCCCTAAAATTTGGGGGTACTTCCACACATCCCCCGTGTGCGTCTACCCGCACCCGCGTCCCCCCATCCCGGAGATTTGGTGGAACATTGGTAATGAGTCTGGGTATCATGGTATGTGTCACTTTGATTTTCAAAACATTTGAATATGTGCATTTAATTCTTTTTGCTTCATGACGTGTGCTTGGACTTTATGTCTTTCCACTTGTCCACACCTTGGGGGGGGGATGACAGGATGCCCTAGCAAGTTGTTTCCCTTAGGATTTGAGTTTCCACTGGATAGTTTCATGAAAGGTCATCGTCCATTCCCACTATACTTATCACTTTTCATCATTTTCCCTCTCATCCATCCCCTGCATTGGTTCGGGCATTGGGTTTTCCAAGCTAGCAAAGGGTTGTACCTTGCCTTGTGGGAAGAAGGGGCTAAAGGCCCAGAGGGTAAAAGTAGCTGGAAAAAGATAAAATCCGAGAGAACAAAACCTTCAAATGCTTCGCCCAGGGATCCCCGAGAAAGTAATAAAAGGCTTCTCAACAAGAAATGGAGGGACCCATAAAATAATAAAATCAAGACCTAGTTGGAGGATAGGGGGTCTCATCATGAGCCATCCTATTAGGTCCATGGGCATGTAGCGATATGACACTACCATTCAGCTGGTCACCATGCTAGGGTAGTGGCTCTTCGTGGCATAGCCAAGAGAAAGGGGGTCTCATCACGAGCCAGCCTACTCATCTCCATGAAATGCATGTGGGTAACACTGTCACCACTGGTCACCACGCCAGGGCAGTGTCCCCCAACTAGTCTCTTGAAAGAAAAAGCAATAAGATAAAAAGGTAAAAGGCATTGAATGGGCTTGGAAACATTTGCATCCATGACAAGGTGCAA
>JZKD02S0531215.1:0-16622 GCA_000966675.3 Picea glauca
GATATAGTGCCTAAGTTTGGAGTGAAGCCAAACTTATCTAGTGAGCTAGTTTTAGTGTGAGTAAGCCTTAGATTAGACTTGAAGAGTGTGTCACAAATATTAAGTGCACACTAGAGGGCTAAGAGAGTTACTGATCCTCGGGTAAGGCACAGGTAAGAGGCTCTTGCTTGGGGGCCTGCTATCACATGTTCTAATGTTTCGTCCATGAATAGATCATGATATGTTGTATCCTATTGCATGTCCAATTAATCGAGGGTTAGAAATTTGTGTTATTTGATTATTCAACAAGGTTGGTGGATGGATGTATTCACATACAAAATAATTATATTATTTGTCTTGGTTAACTATAAATTATAAATTGCATTATATGTAGTTTGTATATAACAAAGTTAAAACTCTAGTAGGAATCTAGCGTTATTTAATACTATGAAATATTTAGAAGTGTTTAACTTAGTAATGCATTGTTCCCTAAAACTGTGATTATTTTGTATTCTTGTGATGTATTCAAAATATTTTTGGAACCACTCGGATGGGGTGACACTTGGTAAGAGGAGGGGGACAGTCGATAGGGACAAATGGCGAAGGGAGTTAATGTCCCAAGCCGCCACCCCCGAAGTATTTACTCCCCATGGCACACACCATGAGGGGAGATAACTCAGTGCGCCTGAAGGAGCTCTCGGACGAGCGATCCAGCTAGGCCACCAATACTAGTCACCTGTACCAGTCCCGTCAACCTTCAATGATGATGGGAGGGGCATCAATGGCTCCCAACAGTGATAAATATGACCAAGGCACGCATATTTTCCTATTTGTTGCATGCTACCACCTCTACACAGTGATTCTCAGCCCTCCTGGCTTCATTGCTCGCACTGTGTGTGCCCTTCGAGATTCCTTTGACCACCACCACCCCCCCACGCCCCCCTTGCATCTCCTCCACCCCTTAGTTCTTCCCACCATGCCCCGAGAGCGAGGAAAGCCCAGGTAGGGCACCAGGAACAAGAATGCCATCCCCTGAGACAATCGACTCACAACCTCTCGACGAGCATTACTTGTCCATTTTAGCCACCCCCATAGACATACCAGAAGCACTCAAACCACCCTGCGCACTCCAAAAATGGAGATCCCTCCACCCTTGCTCCAGACTCAGACTCAAACTTCCTTGCGCACACCAAGAACAGACACCTTGTCCCCCATAGTGCACTCTCAACCGCCGCCTTACCATTTCTCGGCTAACACTTTGAAGGAAGAGGCACCTCAGTGCCTCAACGCTGTCAAAGAGGAGGCACCACCTCCAGATCAACATCCTGGCCCGAAGTTGGCGAACACAGGGTCACCTTCAACTTCGTAACCAGGCTCGATCTTAGTGAACACGATAGGGCCACCCTCCGAGGCACGCCTCCCCAGTCTTTTTCCCATGGCCACCAGCCTTACTAGGGGGACAGAGGATGCATTGTGGAGGAGGAAATCCCTCCAAGTTGGCAACTAACAGAAGCAGGGGAGAACCCAATTACAGCGGAAGACACATGCACAGACGGAGGAGAGGAGGGATCACACTTTGCCTATCATCTGACAACGGAGCATCTTGAGCTCCTCTTCAACTTCCAACAACGGCATGATGAACAGGCGCATGGCCAAAAGAAAATCAACCAACGACTGGATTTGTTGTTTCAGGAATTATCAGAAGCCCCAATGCAAGCACGTTGCCCCACTTTCAAGAAGAAGTTCATCCCAGCATACACCTCTCATGGACATCCAGGTTCCCCAATAGCTTGACGCAGCCCACCCCCGATTCTGATTTTTGTCAATTACAATTTTTAGAATGAATAGGGATTTAATTTTCACTCTTTTTAAAGTTGTGTAATTATCTTAGTAATGGCAGCTCTGAATGAAGCCAACCCTATGATAGCTAGATGGAACAGGGCTCCTGTTGAAACTTTCAGCTTTCTGCACAATTTTATAAACTATATTTCAACCATGATAGACATATCATCGCTTGGAGCAACCTATTCTGGTTTCCCTTATGTGGTGGAACAGGTGGCTGCCAAACAAAGCACAATTGTACACTCATGATATAATAAAAGGTTCTTCTTTTATTTACAAATATATATATATATATATATATAGAACAATAGAAACATATAACATAATCATGATGCAGGTATCTATGATCAAAGAATAAACAAAAGAGTTGTTGGAAAATATTAAGAAAAGGGAAAATGTGATGAAATTGTTATGCCACCAAGTGAGGATGCAAAAAATGTCAAAATTTATATGGAAAATGATATTAAACCTACATCACTTGTTGGAGAAAAAGTGCAATTAAATTTAACACTTTCATTTTATCACCTTCTTGAACTTTATGCCATTTTTGCAATATTAAACACTATAAAAACAAAATTGCTTATATAAATAGTAAAAATGTTTTATTACAATTATACTTTAACAATGTGTATTATTACAATAAAATTGAATGCACTCACCAAATACAATTTCAAATATTGATTGGATCAGTGCATTCAATTTTATTGTAATATTTAAAATATTATTTAATATTTTAAATATTTTAAAATATTAATTTGGTGAGTGTATTCAATTTTATTGTAATATTTAAAATGAAAAAAACAATTTTAAATTAAAAATATATCATCAAACCAAAAAAATAAATAAAATAAAGTGTATGATATCTTACTATGATCATATCAAGTAAAAGAAAACTTCTTTGGATTTCATATTCAAAATGTTTTTGTTCTTATCTTGTTTACATTTCATTAACAAATTGATTCCTTTACATTATAATCCTTTAGTCTATATAGGCTTTTATGTAAAAAATAACGTGTACATGTTCTAATGTCCCTTCCATGAATAGAGATGAGTATATTGTGTATCCTATTGCATGTCCAATTCTTTGAGGGATAGCACTTTGTGCTATTTTATTTTTCAACAAGGTTGGTGGATGGATGTATTCACATATGAAATAATTATATTATTTCTCTTGGTTAACCTGCATTATGCATGGTGTGTATATAGCAAAGTTAAATCTTTAGTAAGAATCTAATCTTATTTAATAAATATTTAAAAGTTTTCAATTTGGCAATGCATCATTTTCTAACATTGTGATTATTTTGGAACAAAAGAGACCTATAACATAATAATCATTTAAATATTTGTAATAAAAGAATAAACAAAAAAGTTGTTGGAAAATCTTATGAAGAGGGGAAAATGTTAGAATAAATAAAAGAGGTGTTGGAAAATGTTACGAGCAGGGAAAAAGTGTTGAAATCGGTGTGCCACCATGAAGATGCAAAGAATGTCAAAAGTTATATGAAAAAGGATATTAAACCTATATCACTTGTTGGAAAAAAAAAGTCTAGTTGAATCCATAGGCCCTAATGACAAAGCACGATTCTCGTTTTTCATAGTGCATAATTAAGGGATTAGATGCCCCTTCCTCAAAATTTCCTTCATTCCCCAAAAAATGCCTCCCTCTTTAATTTACTTGTTTAAATTTTCAATTCCATTCCTTTTTCTCATCCATTGATTTATGTTATGATTTTACTCTACTAATAATATTACTTTATATTTTGGTAATGATGGATAGAAATTTGTGTTAGATATAGTTATTAGCGTGTAGTACTCTCCCAATTCATGAACTCAATTTATGTATTCTGATTCCACCAATGTCAATAATTGAATTTAATTCAATTCGTGGTTATACCTAGTAAAAGAAAAGATAGGGATTTATGATCTTTTGAATTATGTAGTTATGCTTTAAAGGATTTATAGTTTCATAGTGATAACAACTATGTATGTATAGTTTTATATTGGAAATTTCATTGGGAAAACTTTGGTGTTTAAATGTATGTATATAAGTTAGTAAGTTGAGATTTTTGAAATGAGGATATAATTTAAAATTACAAATGTATTTTCACATCATGAAAAATAAATAAAAAAATAAATAAAATAAATGTAATATATATCCTTAACATGATCATAGGAGGGGATAACAAGGCAAATTTCCTTGGATTTCAAATAAAAAATGGAAAATGGTTGTTGTGTAGATTATTTACATTTATGTAAGTGCTTACATTAACAAGTGGCGTCCTCTACATTACATTAACAAGTGGAGTCCTCTACATTATAATCCTATTAGTGTTTAAAGGTATCTATGTGAAAATATCATTTATATGATCTAATGTCTTATGCATGAATAGATAAGGATATTTTGTATCCTAATGTGTGTCCAATTTATTTGATACGTATTATTGTGTGTTATTTCATTATTCATTAAGATTGGTGGATGGATATATTGATATATGAAATAATTGTATTTTTTTGTCTTGGTTAATAATAGATTACTTTGTGTATGGTTGGAAAATAACAAAGTTAAAACTGCTAATTAAAATTGCTTTATTTAATTTGTTATGAAATATTTAAAATGGTCAAATTAACAACAAAACATTGTCTAAAACAATGATTATTTTGTATACTTTCAACATATTAAAAAAATATTGGAACAATAGATTCCTATAACACAAGAATTATGTAGGTATATGCGAGCAAAGAACAAATTAAAAACATTTCTGATGAAGAGGGCCAGGGTATTGAAATTGGCATGCAACCAAATCAAGAATCAAAGAATGTTAATTTTTTATAGTTGAGTCTATTAAACCTACATAATTAATGGAGGATGAATCCAATTGAATCCATAGGCTATGATGACGATACAAGATCCATATTTTTGATAGTACATAACTAAGGGATTAAATGCCCCTTCCTCAAGCATTCCATTATTCCTACAAGAATGCCTCGTTTTTTCAAATTTACTTATTAATATTTACAGAGCCGATCCACTCCTCTATAGTGTTTTCTCTCATTTGTTGAATTTGTGTTATCTCTATACTCTACTAATGATATTAATTTACATTTTGATAATTATATCTAGCAATCTAGGATATATATAATGCTTAGTGGGTGGCACTCTCCAAGTTTGTGAATTCAACTCATGTGTAATGACTCCACTAGTGTCGAGCATTTAATTTAATTCAATGTGTGTGTTATAAGTAGTAAGAGGCAAGTTGGTCCTTTATGATATTTCATTTATGTAGTTTTTATGTAGTTCTTATAGCAAGATTTGCCTCACCATTCCTATCTTGCACAGAGGGCCTTTTTCCATTTCCCTATGCAGACTTATCAAACCCCTTTTTTGATAAATCCAGAGCCAAAAACATATATTTTTCCACATATACTCTCCCTAACTGCTTTGCAAGATGCGTATACGCTTGATGCTCCACTACAACTTCTGTATATCGAGATTTGTGCCAGAAAATACAAAATGAGGTCGGGATTCCATGTCATGACAGAAGATCTATGATCTTTGGCCTTCCATATACTGGAAACGTTCTGACTCGGCCCTTCAGTTGCATTTTGGAGGCTATAAGAGCACAATTTCGAGCTATGGAAAAAGGGAGAGAAAGCATTCAACTTTGAGAGCAAAGTTACTATGGAGAAATTAATTCATATTGAGTCTGCATCTCTTTATCCCTCAAGTCTGAACATAGTGTTCAACCCCCAAGCTCTTCCCTTATTGTCAAGAGGATCTCTTTATATATTTTCTATGAGCTTGCCTTTTATGGACTGATTTTCAGGCTATAACCAAATCCATATCAAACCCAAAGACCAACATAAGACGACATTCATATGTCCTTGGGGCACGTTTGCATACCGGAAAATTCCTTTTGGCATGAAAAATGTCCGAGCAACCTTCCAACGAGCCATGACTTTCTCTTTTCATGATCTCAAACACATAGTCGAAGCTTACCTCGATGATCTTGCTGCTCACTCTCGCAAGAGAATGGATCATGCTACGCACCTTCGACTGGTTTTTGAAAGATGTCGCTACTATAGAATCCAACTCAACCCTCATAAATGCATCTTTTGCGTTAGCTCTAGTCGTCTCTTAGGATTCTTAGTCTCCAAGACAGGGATCATGGTAGATCCACTTAAGGTTGAGGCAATTCTTCATTTGCCTCCCCGCGCACAATTAGACAGCTTCACGGTTTACAGGGGAAAGCTAACTTTTTGCGTTGATTTATTGTGAATTACACCAATATCACTAAGGATTTCATGCACCTATTGAAGAAAGACACCCCTTTTATTTGGGATGAGCGAGCCCAACAATCTTTTGACGCTTTAAATAAAGCCTTGGTATCGACCCCTCTACTGAAATCTCCTAATTACAGTAGAGATTACTTGTTGTATATTGTCGCATATGAAGAGACCATTGGTATGGTTCTAGTTCAAGAGGATGATGAGCTTCGCGAGCACGTCATCTACTATCTCAGTCGAAATTTAGCCGGTCCTGAACGGAATTACTCACACATTGAAAACCTAGCTTTGGCTATCGTCCACGCAGTACAACGTTTACGACAATATATATTGCTTTGCAAAATTAATGTGGTTGTCGATGTTAATCCATTTCAATATGTCCTCACTAGACGTATCATAGGCGGAAAATATAATAAATGGATTTTCATCCTACAAGAATTTGATCTCGAGTTTGCTTCGGCCAAGTCCAAGAAATCTATAGTTTTTGCAGAGTTAATATCCGATTTCCCACGGTTAGACGAAGATGTTATTCATGTCGATTCATTCGCAGATGAGCACATTTTCCTTGTTTCGCCATCCGAACCTTGGTATGGAGATATTGTTTTATACCTTCAAACCTTTAAGTTCGCTCAACATCTCTCGCGAGATGATCGACGACGTGGTCGTTACCAAGCCAAAAAGTATACAATCGTCAGCGACACTTTGTATCGTTGAGGAATAGATAGCATCTTACGTTGTTTCTTAACTCATGAAGAAGATGAGTTAGTCCTTAATGATTGCCACAAAGGGCTTGCGGCGGTCATCTATCTAGGCTTGCGACAACCCAAAAAATCTTGCGAGCCGGTTACTTCTGGCCCACCATCTTTAAATATTTTATTGAAGCAGTTAAGAAGTGCCACCCCTACCAGGTGTTCACTCGAAAAATGCGCTTGCACCCAACCCCTCTCCACCTGGTCATTACCGTCGGTCCCTTCACTAAGTGGGGAATAGATTTCGTTGATTGCAACCCAACTTTGGCTGGGGGGCATCAACACATTATCGTGGCTATCGACTACTTCACTAAGTGGGCCAAAGCCATGCCTACTATGAAATCCGATGGGAATACTGTAGCATTTTTCATATTCAACCAAATTATCGCCCGGTTCGGTATCCCGAGTGAGATTGTCACTGATCATGGCAGTCATTTTCAGAATGAAATGATGATAGAACTAGCATCTAAGATGGGGTTTAAACATGATCACTCGTATCCTTATTACCCCGAGGAAAATGGGCAAGTAGAGGCTGTCAATAAGTCTCTCAAGACCATTTTGCAAGAAACTGTCAATCGGAGTAATTCCAACTGGCACATCATGGTATATCCCGCACTTTGGGCATACCGAACCTCAGTTAAGACTACCACCAGATTTTCTCCTTTTTAGTTAGTACACGGTGTGGAGTCGATACTTCCCGTTGAATGAGAAATCTCTTCTCTCAAATTGGTAGTTGAGCTCCTATCTGACACTTCGGATTTAGAGCGACACCTTGTACACCTAGAGAGTCTTTATGAGTAGCATCGAGACGCCTTTACAGCTATCGAGGAAAATAAGAAATGTGTCAAGGTTCAATATGATAAGTCTTTTTGTCCCCGGTTGTATGTTGAGGGTGACTTGGTCCTCTTGTATGACCAAGCCAAAGAACTGCTAGGGGCAGGCAAGTTTAAACCCATGTGGCATGGTCCTTATATCGTGCGATGTATTCTAGAAAAAGGAGCCTACGAGTTAGAATATTATGAACGGAATAAATTGGCTGAGCCCAGAAATGGGCTCTACTTAAAAAAATATTACGCTTGAGCCCTGGGCTTGGGTGAAACCCTTTGTATACTAATGTAAATTTAGTGTATATACACTTTTTCCCCTTTTTTTCTCTTTGGCTTGCTTATCGAGTTTTCCCTTTTGTTGGCAGATGTCGACAGAATCTTTGGTCTACGTAGGATTCGCAGACGGAGCCAGTCGTCATACACAAAACTTAGTTTTCGTCGCTTGGGTGATTTACTCGTATGAGGGTCTGTTGGTGTCTTTAGGTGGTGTATGCCTAGGGCCATCCACGAATAATGTGGTCGAATATAGTGTCGTTATAGAATTATTGCGCGATGCTATCTCACATGGTATTCACTCTATATAGGTGCGCCTGGATTCTCAGTTAGTCGTACATCAGTTAAACGGTCATTACCGTGTGCGTGATCCGATGTTACTCCGTTGATTCCTACGAATACGTATTTTAGAACAACAATTTGATTTTATTACATATTTTCACATGCCTAGAAGTTCTAAACATGTATCTGATGTCTATGCTAATTATGTTTTGGATTGGCATTTGTCACATTAATAAAGCAAAGAAGACCATTAAATCAATGTACACATTGTAAGATATAAGTACAGTCAAAGATCCCTCTTTTTATATTTCCAAAAAAAATGGTGTTTTATATTACAAAATTGGGGCTAAACCCCTCAAAAATACATATACAACCGATATACATGTCCTATGATATCTACGTCTGTGGTGCTAGATGAGTCTTGTGATAGAAAACCACAGTGTTGGCGAGACGCCGGAAGAGTCGTACTCATGCTCTAGGTACACCGACAACCTTCCTCTACATGGCTTCAGGTAGATCCTCCACCTGAACCATAGGAATCCTCTCCGTCAAACACGACAGGTTGCCCTGCATGTTCTGAAGGACTCTCTCCGTCTCTCCTCCCACTGCCTCATCTGCCCGATGCCTCTGCCTATGTCGTAGGAATCCCTCTGGCTGTTGTGGACCCACGTCTACAACCACACAAGTATCGAGCTAATATTTAAAAACACCATCCAAAAAATATTTTTGTTCTTTTAAAATACAAAATTACAAAAAATGAAATATATAAAAAAAAAACATTGTTTACCTATGTCACCATAGGCGGATCTTGGTGGAAGCGACATATCAACATCACCTCTGAAATCAATTCCCGCATAAGGATAGTCGTCCAGAGCTATGATTTGTCTCCCCCACCAGAAGAAAAAATCATCGTTTTAGGGTGTCACCACTCTACCTCCCCCCTGCCGCCTCATGACCTCAACCCATTGTGCCATAGCTGGATCACGTGGCCCTCTAGGAATGATCTCCACTCTAGGTCCCAGGCTTGGGATCCACTCGAAAAAAAAGCTACAAAGGATAGAGGAAAACTTGAAGTTTCTCTTTGCCCCCTGCTTGCACTCTATCAACTGACCTTTCATGTTGGTCAGCAGTGAGGTACACCAATAGTAGACGGTTGGTCTCACACACTCTAGTGAGTAAAACATAAGCAGTCTCAATGCTTGATGTAGCGAGGCCGACCCTATAATCTTGGTAAGAACGAGCACAATAATCTTCAGGCTGAGGTTACCTATAGCCTGGATAGAGATTTGACTTCCCACCATGGGAGTCCCTGCAACACAGTGGGCCTCGATGTATTCTTCGACCTTCATCCCACTTCCAGCCCCGTGTGACTTAAGGTCCATGACCTCTCCTTGGCATGAAAGTCTCGTCAAGAAGTAGATGTCCTCTACTTCGATCCTTAATGGTTTCCCATCAAGGATAAATCTCTCGCTATTTGGATCCCAATAGCCCACCAACATTTCCAATAACCTCACTTGGTCCCTCATTCCTTTGAGAGCCCAAAACTTGTATAGACCACATCTTTTCAATGCCACTTGAGCCACCAGATCCCTTTCCACTGTTGCATCTACCTCCTCATTCTCTCTCTCCCTCCACTCCAATACCATCCTGCAAAAACCAAATCAATTTTTGAGTTAAAAACTTATTTTTTACCCTTTTGTGCACATATACACGGCTTATCCAAGAATAGTCGCAGGTAGGGCCTAATATGCTCCCCCTGTAGTTCACACAAGGGCGTATATCTGGTCGTATAAGCGACATATTAGTAGAAACCCACATATACCAAAAAACACAATTTGCACCCTTAAAAACTAAAAAAATGGAGCCCAATTCAAAATTGTAAACCATTTAATTTGAAGAGGATGGGATGAAGAGTTACCTAGACCAGACGGCTTGCGATTCTATTGCCTATTGCTCCTGCGATCGTCGTTTGAATTATGGAGGTATGTTAGTCCAAATTGCACTATTTTGGGTGAAAATGAAAATGACATAGTAAATTGTGATTTTATTACTATTTATAAAACATTTTTACCCATTTGATATAGTTTTATGCAATTATTTTGTCTAAAGGACTAATTCAAAATGGTTTTAAGCTGGTTTTTGTAGTTATGACTCAATTTTCTTATAGATTTCAATGTCATGGTTGGTCGTTCGTATCCTCAGGCAGGTATATTCATAACCTAACATATAGGATAGGTATTCACTACATCGTATAGTTTTGCATTATCCTTCAGTTACCACTTTTTACACCTTAGGTACAAACCCATTTATTGCGACACATTAACCTCCATCTGCTATCATAACATCATTAATAAATGGTAGAGACTTATCAAACATGGGTACCTTAGTTAGAACCTCTTTGTCATTTGGTTCCCATGCCGAGATTTTCCTTAGGACCGGGAGTCCATTAGAATTCGACACATGATTTTACAATGAGCCTCATTTCTCATTCATGTACATGCGGCCTTATTACCCATGGACTCCCAGATCATGAGTCTTAGTTAAGCTCTTTTCCGACTCGTTACTAAAAATTGAAAAGATCACCGAGTGATTTGTCCCTTTCACACTCGTTAAAATTAGATTTGAAAGATCATGAGTCTTAGTTAAGCTCTTTTCCGACTCGCTATCAAAAATGGAAAAGATCGTCGAGTGAACTTATCTTCTTCACACTCGTAAATTGGATTTCAAAAGATATCTATTTGTCACAAGTTTACCCCTTTTTCACACCAAATAGAATACAATATATAAAAAAGGACATTTTTTGGCGTTAAATTGTGATTGCATCTGATGCCCTTGCTTGCAGTATTGAGCCTTTAGCCGGTTCTTGCTTTGCGTTATGAACCATGGCCCAAGCAGTTTGCATCCTCAACCAAGCAGAGCCTTGTTCTTATCCTTCGCAATTTGACACCATATACCTTGGAGGGAACATCAACCCGAGTGTCCATATCCTACATGCATTTCCTTGCATTGAGCATAGGTACGTTCCACTACTGGAACTAGTTTTGCTTACTTGAGACACTCATTCCATCCTCTGTATCATAACATTCATTTGTTATGAAAAAACAAAAAAACATGGGTGGGAAGCGAGTACTATATTGTAATTGGCAGTAGTCATGTCGCCTTTGAACAGAGCACAAAGTTATTGAGTCCTTGCGTCTTCATAATTTTGGGTTTAGCATAGCCTTAGGAAGCTGATCTCGTTACAGAATTTTCTCTACCGACTAGTTCATCTTCCAACCACTATAGAGAACATTATGGATGCCTCCTGCATCTAATTATCAAATCATTAATTCTATGCTTCCAGAGTCCACCGTATGTCTCATGATCTTGCTCAAAGGAAGTCTATCAACTTGTGTCGGCCACTCCTCAGAAATTTTGACTTCGCATGTCATCCATACCCTCAGTTTGTCTCATAATCACATGATACTTTGGTCTTATGATGCACCCTGGCCCTACTTTCATCATTGGTAGGTCACCTTGAACCCAACAATTGACATTTCATCATGGGTTGTTGACTGGGTGGTTTCCCTTGTGTTCGACAACAAGACATCTATTCACACTTTGGGATTCGTGTAGTGTCTTGAATGCCATTAGCCTTATTGGTGGTTTCCTCACCTTTGTTAGCAGTTTTCATCACTGACTGCTATTCAGAGAGTCTTTTCGTGTACCACTTGCATTTGGCACACACGAAAGACGCATAGGTTCATTGGTTCGTGAACATGTTCTTCGTCTGATCTCCACCAAATCATGAAGGTCCTGCTTTTCTCCTCGTGCCGACTGATGAGAGATGCCTTAATGCTCTCCTTTCAACAGGTCTTTTTCCATCGACTTCAACTCATGTATTATGGATACGAGACTTAGAGTTTTATGAGTACCTTGAGGTTTGCAGTCATTAGTGGCAGGCTCTCTCGCCATTGACAGATGAGAATACGTCAATGTCTCCTGATCAATGGATCTCTCAAACGTTCGACACCGACTCCTTTATTCACATTTGTAGAGATGTACTCGGTGCCTTGATACCTACTTTCATCATTGGTAGGCTATCTCACATTTGTTAACGATATACCTCAATGATCGATAATCAAACGATGTCTCATTGTGTTCGACCTCAACTCATTTATTCACATGATGTAGATTTGTACCATTGGCGGATTGTATTGAAGACTTGAAGACATCACTTTGAAGACACAACTTTCTTGAGTCGTTGATTCCATTTCATTGGGCCAGTACCTATTTGACTTTAGCAATCATGGGAGATTAGATTGTACTCCTTGGTATACAGATATCTTCAGATTGATTTTGAGATTGGTTTCACTGGGCCTTGTTCGTGACTATGACAACCATTGTCATGTAACCGCATTTATATTTTCCTACTCATGGCCATGAACACTTGTTGGTATATTTTCTACATGGATCTGCATTGTATTTCTGGCAGCCATGTATGCAAAGTCGATACATAATGTAATGAGCAATTGAGTTCGTCCAACTGGTTCTCTACCACTCCACTTCTGGGTTATTTATAATGTATTTTGGCCATCAAAGATACTCCTCTGATCTCACACATTAGGGGGCATCTGTTATAGCAAGATTTGCCTCACCATTGCTATCTTTCATAGAGGGCCTTTTTCCATTTTCCTATGCAGACTTATCAAACCCCTTTTTTGATCAATCCAGAGCCAAAACCATATATTTTTCCACATATACTCTCCCTAACTGCTTTGCAAAATGCATATACACTTGTTGCTCCACTATAGATCGCATATATCGGGATTTGTGCTAGAAAATACAAAATGAGGTTTAGTTTCCATGTCATGATAGGAGATCTCTGATCTTTGGCCTTCCATATACTGGAAACGTTCCGACTCGACCCTTCATTTGCATTCTGGAGGCTATAAGAGCACAATTTCGAGCTATGGAAAAAGGGAGAGAAAGCATTCAACTTTGATAGCAAAGTTACTCTAGAGAAATTACTTCATATTGAGTGTGCATCTCTTTATCCCTCAAGTCTGAACACAGTGTTCATCCCACAAGCTCTTCCCTTATTATCAAGAGGATCTCTTTATCTCTTTGCTATGAGCTTGCCTTTGGTGGAGGATTGAAGTGGTAAAGACCTAGTTGGAAGGAACTTGGTTTCTTGGTTTCAAACCGTGCCGACACGAAAGTTTGTAATGTTGATACTTCTGTTGATCAATTATTAATAGAGATACTCATTTCCCGTCCTGTCGATATCTTGCAAATATATGATTATTATCCATGGGCGTGTTTGTAATGTCTATTAATGGATTGTGCTATCTGATGTGCTAACCCATTTTATATACTGTCACTACATACTTGTGTCGCTTGTTTGTTGAGAACTTCTTGCAGGTGTAAAGCTTTGGGTCAAAGTGCTCAACGGTGGAACGACAACAAACGATTGGATCGAGGTAGGCTTCTTCCTCGTATTGCACATTAGGTTATATAGCAGATGTTGGAATTGAGTTGATTTCTGCAGTCATACCTGTCTGTTGTGGTTTACCCTTGGCCATAGAGAGTTTTTCCCTTGTAACAGTAGTTGTTCTTTGCAAGATCTCCATTTTTATAGTGATGAACAACTACTTAGTGACTCCACTAGTGCCATTCATTTAATTTAATTCAATGTGTGTGTTATACCTAGTAAGAGACAAGTCAAGAATTTATGATCTTTCACTTATATAGTTGTTCTTTGCAAGATTTCCATTTGTATAGTGATGAACAACTACTTATAAGTCCTTGCCTTTGGGGCCTTAATATTTGCACACAAACCAACCACGTTTTATTGTTTTAACCACAATTTTGAAAAGTGTATACAATTTTCCAATTCTCATTTCATTTTTTACCACAAATTCTAGGGTCTTATTTGGCCTTATATCGAGACGAAGGATGGGACAATTTTTTCATTTAAAACTTAGCAAAGAATGAAACATTTTTTGCATTTGAAACTTAACAAAGGATGATATATTTATGTTGCATTATGGTGTACATCTCTTGAGGTGAATTAATGCTAGCTATGATGCTAGAATTAATTCATAAACATTAAATGTTTGTATCTTATATTTATACTATCTTAAATAATTAATTCCAAAATTTATTTTTCTGGCTTCCCTATCTAGGGTTGTCTAGTTGTAACTTGCAAGAAATATCCATCATCGCTCAGGCTATTAAAGTGAGGAACAACCAAGTATTATGTCGTCATTCTATCCTATGATCATGTTGGGTTGTATCGTCTTTTTTGTTTCCACATAAAAAGTTTTTTTGTTTCCACATAAAAAGAATTGCATGTTAAATGACACTCGGTATACATTGAGACCAATACAATACTTGCATCCAGCTGAAAGTCTGAATTATTCATTTGTGCTTCATTATATTTGTGTAGATTCCATGTCCCGCATAAAAATAATTACATGTTAAATGACACTTGGTATACATTAAGACCAACACAATACTTGCATCCCTCTGAAATTCAATGAATTATTCATTCACGCTTCACTATATTTGATTTTGGTTAGATATGATATTTTTATCATCGTAAAATAAATTTATGACAAAGTATATAATTTATGTATATAATTGGGACATTGCATCATTGTTTTTATTTGGAAATTCAAAGTAATAATTGAGCCTATATTCCAAATATGGGATGACATTTTATGGTGTAGACATTCTCTAATGGTATCCATATTCACATTCTCTAGCAATATTAATTGCATCTAGAATTTCCATTGGAATGCTTCACTCTATGCCATTTAAGTCCCTCCTAATCTTCATCCTTCCACCACTAATTCTTAGAACCCAATTGTCCTCTACTTCAATCATGATATCATCCTTCTTCATCCCTCTTTCTTGTAAAATAAACATTTAAACTAAGTTTACAACTTACAACAAACCCTTTAAAAAAAATAATGACAAAGAAAAGATTACAAAAGAGATTATACTTACTTGGTACATCCACGGTGAAGACGTGGGCTTTGGTGGTTTCTTCCCAATTGACTAAGGTGAGGGAAACAACCTCAATGTCTTTGGGTATGGAGTAATGTAGGTGTTGACTTTATTTTCTAGTTTCACAATAGTAGCATATTAGAGAACACGAGGTACATGGAATTTTAAAGTGTAGGTTTTATTCATATTTATTGGTTGTATATCCAAAAGAAGATTGCAAATTACAAATTGATAACTTGAATGGTTGTTAAGGGAATCCTTTCCTAAATTGTTAGTTTTAAACACTATAAAAACTCACGCGTTTTATATTAGCATATTCTCATCAAGGTGTAAAACATAGTGAGTATAACGTATATGATATATAATATTGTATACAAGTGCAAACCCGTTTCATAGAAAATCTCACAACTTTGTGGATGATGACCATATTACATTAAAAAAAAAAATCGAAATAGATAGATGATAATGAGTGAAAATGTAATGGTCGAACCTATTCCTCCATGGATACAAAATTAGATAGTTCTAGAATTCATATAAGGCATTCAAAATTTAGTGTCAACATTAGAGTTATAGTTTTATTAGATTGATGGCAATTTCGATCATAGAATTTATCTATCTTTCTCATTCAAATTATTCTCTAAATTTTAAATTATATTTTTATTAGATTGGTGGTAAGCTATTTCAATTTTTCTTGAGAGGATTTTGTACACTAATATCTTTCTTTTCATTTATATACATATATAACACACTTTGAAATCTATACTTCTCTTTTTAGAATCCTCTCAAAACTTCANGGATCAAGGTACGTTGGGTTCAAAATTCAGCTCCTGAGGCCTTATACTTTCAGAGATACATCCTGTACAAGATAGGGTTATGGAATCATCCTGAAATGAGTCATTGAGGAATTTTATCTATAAAAACTCTTCTGTAACGTTTCAGACCTTGCCCTCTAGAGACCATTTATAGAAATTAGTATTGTATCTGTGGTACAAAGTTCAGATTCTGGGTCATCTTAAATTGGTAGATACACCCTGTGTAAGATAGGGTATCTGACTAGCCCTATTGACTAGTCTCAAGAAGGTTTTCTAGGTAAAAGAATCATAACTTCTTCCTAGAGTATCCAAATTGAGTGGGACTGGTTTCATTGGATCGTGGATAGTCTGTAGTATTTTGGGTGCTAGGTTCATAATTTTATATCAATTATTTTGTGCGGGGCATTCTATACAAGTGATATCTCCTGGAAAGGACAAAAATTGACAAGTTGTGAGGAAGTTACCATAAATTCCACTTGGCACATCCAATTTTGATCAGACCTGTGGCATTGCAGAGAAGAAATATCATAGAAATACCTAAAGGAAAGTTTCATACCCAGAAGGGCCGAAACTTGGGAGAT
>JZKD02S0531237.1:0-16622 GCA_000966675.3 Picea glauca
TTCGAAATTTGTTAGCTTCTCCCTCATCTTTCAAAAGGTTATATGGATTACACCGCATTTTTCTTTCCATGAGGTTTTTTTTTTTATGAATCAATGACTCCTTCTTCAAGGAGGGTTGAGGTGTTATAAAGGTATCCACATGATTTGAACGAGCAATTAGATGAGACTAAAATCTACATTGACCAACTTCCCTATTACATAAAACTCCATAATCTTATGTGGATTATGCTCTATTGAGATCCCTCTCATCGAGTTCAAGATCTATAACCATGAGTTCAAGACTTCTCCACTAGGCCTTCGTCATGCCATTAGGTTCCTATTTGCATTGAAGGACATACTGCAGATCCTCCATGTACCCAATGTAGCTTGGATTTTAAAGTGATTGGCATTCAAATAGTTGTCTTCCTTGACCGTCTTTGAATCACCTATGTCTACCTGTTACAAGTGGTCGAATCCGACATGGGCTATACTAAGATTAACAAAAATTTCAAAATCATACTCTTGGAAGAACATCAACCAATGACTTCGTAATCCTATAGTATTGGTGTGTTCATGATGGAATTCAACAAGGAACCTGAAATATTGGTGCATTCATGATATTGTATTTCAATGTCTTGAATGCTTGTTGGCATTCATCGGTATGAATGAAGGGTGCTTTCTTCTTGAGTAACATCCCCATGAAGTAATCATTTTTTGCTTACCCTTAACAAAATTTTGATAATAGTTGTATGTGAAGACGCCATTTTTTTTGGGGAACAGGGAAATGGATTCGACCACTGTTAGTTCGCCCCAATAGTCAACTATCTCTTAATTACTTTCATTCCTTTCCATCTTTAGCAATATTGATTATTTGGAGGACTTTTTGCCCCCTTAATTCGCTGTTGGTCGACTGACTTTTTTTCCACCTGTTAGTCAATGACTTATTCCTTTATGTAAGAATCATGGATATGATCTCCCTCCTAAACTGTCGAAACTTTGAATATGAGCGTCTTATTTCTATTGGGCGTATGCTCCCGTGCAAATTGTTGCATCTTCCTCAATCATTTTGCTAATGTCTCATTGTGATCATAGGTCCTTCATTTAGATCTGCAATGAACTATCACCATGATTGTTTCCAGTGTCTCTTCTGTCATTGGTTCTCCTTATGATAGTACCACTTATAAGAAAAACCAATGAAAATAGGTAGGATGTTGAATGAAGTGTGTCATCCCCAATTGATACATTTTCATGCCTAGTGTCATGGAAAACTTCTTTGTCTAGGAAAAACTTCATTTGTTGCTCGAATCACTCAATATGTTTCACTAGATCCCATCCTCCTTCAAACAATATAATCATAGTGGATTCTACTCAAAATAGGTTCTTAACATAGCCTAGGTAAACCTCATGAATCTCATGTTCCCATTCGTGCAACAACTCATTCTTGCAACACTCGATCAAAGTCTTCTCCCTATGATACATCCATGTCTAGAACACCTTCATTAATGGGTTGGGGGTCAGTTTCCTTTTGAGTGACCATGTACATGTGACCCATGTTGGGGCTAGGTCTTGATGGTTCATCTTAATCAGTGGCATTCGCTTTAGCTTAACCACACACTTAGTCTTATTGAGTAGAATCATTTCTTTTTTCTGACACTTTTTAGAACATTAGGATTAACTTGTTGGAACACATTGTGCCTTACGTGGATTAAATCCATGGGAATTCTAACAAATATCCTATAGGTTCCTCTTGGAATTTCCAGTACCTCAAAATTTTCATAAGTCTTAATGTTGTAGTAATTGGTCATAGCTTTAATTTAGTTTATCAATCATTGGTCTACACGGTGTATGATTAGTTGCCCTTATTGTGATACCATTGTGTAGTAATGGTGGTTGGTAAAGTACTTCTTCTTATTAAATCGAGGAAATGATATTAATCTTGGCACTAGGGTAGACCAAAACATCAACGCTCGGTTTAACCATAATAGTCATTGGTACTTGCAAATCCTTCCACAAGAAAGTATTGACTTTTCAAAATGTTACCATGTCATAACCTGAGTTGCCATCTCCATTGGCATGCAAGAGACAACCGAGAAACTCATAAATCTTCTCAAGGCATTTCCCACCTTCAGCTAGCACCTTCAATTGGTCAATTGATTAATGGAAACAGGTTCCTAACCACTATGCATTACTCCTGGGACCGGGTCAGTGGATATGTTTGTTTTCCCATTTACTCCTTCATTGAAGGTATTCCAATCCAATGTTCTTCTTTGTTTGATGAATTCCATCTTACGTTCTGTAATTATTGACTCATCATCAAATTTGTGTTCTCTATAGCCACCTAGTAAAGAGTGGGTTGCAGAAAAATCTTCCTTGTGCTCTTTGTCTTCAATTACTTGGATCATCTAACATGTCTTTTGGGGTTTGTCTTTAATGACGAAACAATATTTTGTTTCATGTATATTGGGTCAACAAAGGACACAACACACATGCCCAAGGACATTGAAGACACAATTGTTGGTCTTAGGCCCCCAACAACCACATCATAAACATTTACAAGATTTTCAACCACCCAACATTTTGACCAACAAGGAAGCACCACCTTGAGCTTGCACTAGATACAAATTTGGATCATGTTTCTCCTCCCGATATTGATCACTTGTCCTAAAAGTGTCCCAGTCACCTTTTCCCCATTCCAATAAGAAAATTGACCTCGAAACTTTCGATTAAACTTGAAATTGTTCCAACAATTCTTGTTCATATTGCATGTTCGATAGAAGTGAACCTGTTCAATTTCTTCATACTCATGTCATGTTTATGAGATCATTCACCATCATTGTGATGTTTTTCCTCTTTTCCATGCTTTGGTTCATGTTTCTTAGCTTCATTTTTATCTTCTTTTAAGCCCATTTTCATTTTAGTATTCATTTTCTTGTGCAATTGACTCCATCTCATCTTCATTTCAATAACCATGTTTAGGGCCTCCCTTATATCACTATGATGGGTTCCTTAAGCCCTATATTTGTATTGTGGGTCATACAATGGAATTAAACTAGTCCATTTGTTATCCAGGTGGATATCGGTGGCCACCCACCTATTCCAACTGGCTCCTCTTGTCCGTTTTTAGTTCAACACGTTCTTTTGTACTTCGTTGTAATTGTGGGTTCAACAGTTTTGGGGTTGTCTGAAGCCCTACACATCTTCTAGGTGGATATTGGTGGCCTCTCACCTAATCCAACTGGATTATTTTGTATGTTTTCATGTCACAACATCTTGTTGTACTTCCAAGGTTGTTTTGGAGCCCTAAACAGTGTGTTTTTGGCTTGCCATAGTCAAATTGTAAACGATGTTAAAGTTTGATGGAGAAAGGTGTAGTTCTCTGAAAGACCTTTCCAACGGGCTATCATGCGTTTAAAACATAGGTCGTATGCAAAAGTTACAACCCCAGGAAGTTGAGGTACCAACTTACCCATAGGGGCCCACATGACTTTTGGCATTTCACCTTCTAGGGTTAGGTTTTTGGATGTCTAGGGTTTTGGCATTCATGATTAATATCAAAATGGCCTTTGGAGCCTCATTGTAATCATTCTTCTCAAACGGATGCACGTAGCAGCCACATCTCTTCTCGAAGATAGTTATCACCATTCAAGCAAGTGTTTCAGTTATGCAGTTTTACAGTTTCAGCCTATTTCATTTATTCAATAGAAGATATTGTTCATTGGATATTTGTGTTGTTCTTCATATCTCTATGTTTATTGTATTCAGTCTGTTAATCAGTTTGTTCCACTCCTAAATCCATATCAGTGGTATCAGAGCAGTCTGCTCTTCATTTATTTTTCTTCGTGAATGTCCCCGGCAAGATCTGGGTACAAGAAGTTGGGACTCGAACCAATCGAGTCGTTGCAAGATCGTCCGCGCCGAGCCTGAAAACAACCCATGGGAGATGAAAATAAAGATGATGGAGCAGGAGATCCTTTCAAAATGTTTCTCAAGGAAGCCCTTGCACGATAAAGGAACGAATTGATGGACAACTTTGTGCAGATCCTTCAAAAATTTCTCATGGGAGAAGCATCTTCATCAATGGCCATGCAACCCCCTTCAAGGTACAAGTAAATTTTGATATTCCATTATTTGAAGGACTGATAGATGCGGATGCTATAGATAAATGGTTGAATCTTCTTAAAGGGTATTTTTCAGTCCACAATTATTTCGATGGGGAAAATATTACTTTTGCACTCCTCAAGGTCGTCCCCCATGTTAATGATTGGTGGGACACTTACTCTGAGAAAAGGGCCATAGAGGAATCTACAATATTTGTGGTTTCCCAACATGGGATTCCTCTAGGGATACCATTAAAGAACAATACTACCTTGTTGGAAGCTACGAGGACCAGTACACCAGATGGACCACCCTGCGTTAAGAAAGGGACCAGACAGTACCAGATTTCACCAATATTTTCCATACCCTGCGCACCAAATTGGCTATCAAAGACTCTGAGCGACATCTAGTGCTCAAATACCACGACTATTTGCATATATACATCAAACAGAAATGGAATTTATGGACATCACCTCATTGGGTACGACTTATAGATACGTTGTCAAGATCGAGCAGGAATTTAAGCAGAAGAGGAGAGAGTTCGGATCTGCAAAATCCTCACATCTAAAGCAGGGAAAAGGTGGCCCCAACCCATACAACAAGGGACATAGAAGAGATGGCCACTCTTGGGACAACCAATCCAAGATGTGGCACAATAAGGGAAATGAGGAGATGAAGAAGGACATAGGAAAATGGTGCGAGTACCATAAAAGCCCTTGGAAAAACACTGAAGAATGTCACTCCAAGTAGTCACTCATGGTCGAGTTGAAGGCTTCTAAGTCAGAGGTTGATTCTAATTCCAAATCAAATCCTGAAGGAGGGAAGCATATTATCAACACTCAACCCAATGTCATTGTCGTTACCACCAAAGTTTGGCTAAGCGAACCAGAAGAACTAGAGGAAGGGAAACACCTCTATCTCTCACAGATGTGGGTAAACGAGGATTCTCTTCATTTCATTGTTGATAGCGGCAGTCGAAAGAACCTAATTTCAGCAAGGGTTGTCAAGCAGCTAGACTTGTCAACGACACCACACCCGCAACCCTACACCATCAGTTGGCTTCGCCAAGGAAGAGATCTTTGTGTCAGCCAACAGTGTCGTCTGTCCTACGACATCAAGCCTTTCAAAGATGAGGTATTGTGTGATATTTCTCNGGCTTCTTCGTACTGATGCTTAAGTGACTAGTGGGATTTTGATATCGATTTGATCCTTCCTCGTCTATTACTTTTTCTTCTGCTTATTTATTCTTCTCCAAACTATTGTAATTTCGAAATTTGTTAGCTTCTCCCTCATCTTTCAAAAGGTTATATGGATTACACCGCATTTTTCTTTCCATGAGGTTTTTTTTTTTATGAATCAATGACTCCTTCTTCAAGGAGGGTTGAGGTGTTATAAAGGTATCCACATGATTTGAACGAGCAATTAGATGAGACTAAAATCTACATTGACCAACTTCCCTATTACATAAAACTCCATAATCTTATGTGGATTATGCTCTATTGAGATCCCTCTCATCGAGTTCAAGATCTATAACCATGAGTTCAAGACTTCTCCACTAGGCCTTCGTCATGCCATTAGGTTCCTATTTGCATTGAAGGACATACTGCAGATCCTCCATGTACCCAATGTAGCTTGGATTTTAAAGTGATTGGCATTCAAATAGTTGTCTTCCTTGACCGTCTTTGAATCACCTATGTCTACCTGTTACAAGTGGTCGAATCCGACATGGGCTATACTAAGATTAACAAAAATTTCAAAATCATACTCTTGGAAGAACATCAACCAATGACTTCGTAATCCTATAGTATTGGTGTGTTCATGATGGAATTCAACAAGGAACCTGAAATATTGGTGCATTCATGATATTGTATTTCAATGTCTTGAATGCTTGTTGGCATTCATCGGTATGAATGAAGGGTGCTTTCTTCTTGAGTAACATCCCCATGAAGTAATCATTTTTTGCTTACCCTTAACAAAATTTTGATAATAGTTGTATGTGAAGACGCCATTTTTTTTGGGGAACAGGGAAATGGATTCGACCACTGTTAGTTCGCCCCAATAGTCAACTATCTCTTAATTACTTTCATTCCTTTCCATCTTTAGCAATATTGATTATTTGGAGGACTTTTTGCCCCCTTAATTCGCTGTTGGTCGACTGACTTTTTT
Source organism: Picea glauca (assembly GCA_000966675.3). NCBI lineage: Eukaryota > Viridiplantae > Streptophyta > Pinopsida > Pinales > Pinaceae > Picea > Picea glauca. Next base: position 6,241 of record JZKD02S0531237.1, read on the forward strand.
TCCACCTGTTAGTCAATGACTTATTCCTTTATGTAAGAATCATGGATATGATCTCCCTCCTAAACTGTCGAAACTTTGAATATGAGCGTCTTATTTCTATTGGGCGTATGCTCCCGTGCAAATTGTTGCATCTTCCTCAATCATTTTGCTAATGTCTCATTGTGATCATAGGTCCTTCATTTAGATCTGCAATGAACTATCACCATGATTGTTTCCAGTGTCTCTTCTGTCATTGGTTCTCCTTATGATAGTACCACTTATAAGAAAAACCAATGAAAATAGGTAGGATGTTGAATGAAGTGTGTCATCCCCAATTGATACATTTTCATGCCTAGTGTCATGGAAAACTTCTTTGTCTAGGAAAAACTTCATTTGTTGCTCGAATCACTCAATATGTTTCACTAGATCCCATCCTCCTTCAAACAATATAATCATAGTGGATTCTACTCAAAATAGGTTCTTAACATAGCCTAGGTAAACCTCATGAATCTCATGTTCCCATTCGTGCAACAACTCATTCTTGCAACACTCGATCAAAGTCTTCTCCCTATGATACATCCATGTCTAGAACACCTTCATTAATGGGTTGGGGGTCAGTTTCCTTTTGAGTGACCATGTACATGTGACCCATGTTGGGGCTAGGTCTTGATGGTTCATCTTAATCAGTGGCATTCGCTTTAGCTTAACCACACACTTAGTCTTATTGAGTAGAATCATTTCTTTTTTCTGACACTTTTTAGAACATTAGGATTAACTTGTTGGAACACATTGTGCCTTACGTGGATTAAATCCATGGGAATTCTAACAAATATCCTATAGGTTCCTCTTGGAATTTCCAGTACCTCAAAATTTTCATAAGTCTTAATGTTGTAGTAATTGGTCATAGCTTTAATTTAGTTTATCAATCATTGGTCTACACGGTGTATGATTAGTTGCCCTTATTGTGATACCATTGTGTAGTAATGGTGGTTGGTAAAGTACTTCTTCTTATTAAATCGAGGAAATGATATTAATCTTGGCACTAGGGTAGACCAAAACATCAACGCTCGGTTTAACCATAATAGTCATTGGTACTTGCAAATCCTTCCACAAGAAAGTATTGACTTTTCAAAATGTTACCATGTCATAACCTGAGTTGCCATCTCCATTGGCATGCAAGAGACAACCGAGAAACTCATAAATCTTCTCAAGGCATTTCCCACCTTCAGCTAGCACCTTCAATTGGTCAATTGATTAATGGAAACAGGTTCCTAACCACTATGCATTACTCCTGGGACCGGGTCAGTGGATATGTTTGTTTTCCCATTTACTCCTTCATTGAAGGTATTCCAATCCAATGTTCTTCTTTGTTTGATGAATTCCATCTTACGTTCTGTAATTATTGACTCATCATCAAATTTGTGTTCTCTATAGCCACCTAGTAAAGAGTGGGTTGCAGAAAAATCTTCCTTGTGCTCTTTGTCTTCAATTACTTGGATCATCTAACATGTCTTTTGGGGTTTGTCTTTAATGACGAAACAATATTTTGTTTCATGTATATTGGGTCAACAAAGGACACAACACACATGCCCAAGGACATTGAAGACACAATTGTTGGTCTTAGGCCCCCAACAACCACATCATAAACATTTACAAGATTTTCAACCACCCAACATTTTGACCAACAAGGAAGCACCACCTTGAGCTTGCACTAGATACAAATTTGGATCATGTTTCTCCTCCCGATATTGATCACTTGTCCTAAAAGTGTCCCAGTCACCTTTTCCCCATTCCAATAAGAAAATTGACCTCGAAACTTTCGATTAAACTTGAAATTGTTCCAACAATTCTTGTTCATATTGCATGTTCGATAGAAGTGAACCTGTTCAATTTCTTCATACTCATGTCATGTTTATGAGATCATTCACCATCATTGTGATGTTTTTCCTCTTTTCCATGCTTTGGTTCATGTTTCTTAGCTTCATTTTTATCTTCTTTTAAGCCCATTTTCATTTTAGTATTCATTTTCTTGTGCAATTGACTCCATCTCATCTTCATTTCAATAACCATGTTTAGGGCCTCCCTTATATCACTATGATGGGTTCCTTAAGCCCTATATTTGTATTGTGGGTCATACAATGGAATTAAACTAGTCCATTTGTTATCCAGGTGGATATCGGTGGCCACCCACCTATTCCAACTGGCTCCTCTTGTCCGTTTTTAGTTCAACACGTTCTTTTGTACTTCGTTGTAATTGTGGGTTCAACAGTTTTGGGGTTGTCTGAAGCCCTACACATCTTCTAGGTGGATATTGGTGGCCTCTCACCTAATCCAACTGGATTATTTTGTATGTTTTCATGTCACAACATCTTGTTGTACTTCCAAGGTTGTTTTGGAGCCCTAAACAGTGTGTTTTTGGCTTGCCATAGTCAAATTGTAAACGATGTTAAAGTTTGATGGAGAAAGGTGTAGTTCTCTGAAAGACCTTTCCAACGGGCTATCATGCGTTTAAAACATAGGTCGTATGCAAAAGTTACAACCCCAGGAAGTTGAGGTACCAACTTACCCATAGGGGCCCACATGACTTTTGGCATTTCACCTTCTAGGGTTAGGTTTTTGGATGTCTAGGGTTTTGGCATTCATGATTAATATCAAAATGGCCTTTGGAGCCTCATTGTAATCATTCTTCTCAAACGGATGCACGTAGCAGCCACATCTCTTCTCGAAGATAGTTATCACCATTCAAGCAAGTGTTTCAGTTATGCAGTTTTACAGTTTCAGCCTATTTCATTTATTCAATAGAAGATATTGTTCATTGGATATTTGTGTTGTTCTTCATATCTCTATGTTTATTGTATTCAGTCTGTTAATCAGTTTGTTCCACTCCTAAATCCATATCAGTGGTATCAGAGCAGTCTGCTCTTCATTTATTTTTCTTCGTGAATGTCCCCGGCAAGATCTGGGTACAAGAAGTTGGGACTCGAACCAATCGAGTCGTTGCAAGATCGTCCGCGCCGAGCCTGAAAACAACCCATGGGAGATGAAAATAAAGATGATGGAGCAGGAGATCCTTTCAAAATGTTTCTCAAGGAAGCCCTTGCACGATAAAGGAACGAATTGATGGACAACTTTGTGCAGATCCTTCAAAAATTTCTCATGGGAGAAGCATCTTCATCAATGGCCATGCAACCCCCTTCAAGGTACAAGTAAATTTTGATATTCCATTATTTGAAGGACTGATAGATGCGGATGCTATAGATAAATGGTTGAATCTTCTTAAAGGGTATTTTTCAGTCCACAATTATTTCGATGGGGAAAATATTACTTTTGCACTCCTCAAGGTCGTCCCCCATGTTAATGATTGGTGGGACACTTACTCTGAGAAAAGGGCCATAGAGGAATCTACAATATTTGTGGTTTCCCAACATGGGATTCCTCTAGGGATACCATTAAAGAACAATACTACCTTGTTGGAAGCTACGAGGACCAGTACACCAGATGGACCACCCTGCGTTAAGAAAGGGACCAGACAGTACCAGATTTCACCAATATTTTCCATACCCTGCGCACCAAATTGGCTATCAAAGACTCTGAGCGACATCTAGTGCTCAAATACCACGACTATTTGCATATATACATCAAACAGAAATGGAATTTCTGGACATCACCTCATTGGGTACGACTTATAGATACATTGTCAAGATCGAGCAGGAATTTAAGCAGAAGAGGAGAGAGTTCGGATCTGCAAAATCCTCACATATAAAGCAGGGAAAAGGTGGCCCCAACCCATACAACAAGGGACATAGAAGAGATGGCCACTCTTGGGACAACCAATCCAAGATGTGGCACAATAAGGGAAATGAGAAGACGAAGAAGGACATAGGAAAATGGTGCGAGTACCATAAAATCCCTTGGAAAAACACTAAAGAATGTCACTCCAAGTAGTCACTCATGGTCGAGTTGAAGGCTTCTAAGTCAGAGGTTGATTCTAATTCCGAATCAAATCCCGAAGGAGGGAAGCATATTATCGACACTCAACCCAATGCCATTGTCGTTACCACCAAAGTCTGGCCAAGCGAACCAGAAGAACTAGAGGAAGGGAAACACCTCTATCTCTCACAGATGTGGGTAAAGGGGGATTCTCTTCATTTCATTATTGATAGCGGCAGTCGAAAGAACCTAATTTCAGCAAGGGTTGTCAAGCAGCTAGACTTGTCAACGACACCACACCCACAACCCTACACCATCAGTTGGCTTCGCCAAGGAAGAGATCTTTGTGTCAGCCAACAGTGTCGTCTGTCCTACGACATCAAGCCTTTCAAAGATGAGGTATTGTGTGATATTTCTCCCCTTGAAGTTTGTGATGTTCTTTTAGGACAACCATATTTGTGGAAGCATCATGTTGTGTATGAGTCTAGACCCCGTAGTGTTATTATTACTTTGGGTAGACAATTGTACAGGATACCAGGGGTAGCGTCGCCTACCGCTATTTCTTTAATCTTTGATAAGCAATGCAATAAGGTCATTTCAAAGAGCAGGAAGTTCATCTTCTTTGTGATCTGTGATCACGGTAAGCAGAAGATTGCCACCACATCTGTGGCCTCTACATAGATCCTCTCTTTGCAGCAGAAGCAAGTGGTCGTGATCATGGAAGAATACAGAGACATATTCTCCTCACCCACCGAGGTATTGATGCACTGCCAAGTCAATCATCCAATTGATCTGACCCCCGATGCACCTATACCTAATGGATCAGTCTATCATCGATTGCTGATGGAAAATGATGAAATCAGGCATCAGATCCAAGAGCTTCTTCAAAAGGGGCACATCATACCCAGATCCTCCCCTTGCAGAAGCTCGATTATACTGGTGCAGAAGAAAGACGGGACTTGGTGATTCTGCATTGATTACAGAGCCCTAAACAAAATCATAGTTAGGAATCGGTACCCAATTCCTAAGACTGATGACCTTCTTGACCAACTCAAGGGAGAAAATTTCTTCAACAATATTGACCTAAAGTCTGGCTACCACCATGTTCCCATTGAACCAACTAATGTATGGAAGACAACCTTTAAATCTAAAGAAGGTCTCTTCAAATGGTTGGCCATGCCCTTTGGCTTAACAAATGCACCAACCACTTTCATGAGGTTGATGGATGATGTATTGAGACCCTTCACCAACTCTTTTGTGGTGGTATATTTGGATGATTGGATGACATCCTCATCTTCAACAAAACTTGGGAGGAGCACATGTGGAATATTCAACAGGTTTTGAGCACTTTGCGACAACACAAGCTATATTCCAACTTGGAAAAATGCTCTTTTGGCATGTACAGGGTCCAATACTTGGGCTACATTGTTGATGAGCATGGGGTACATGTTGATCTAGCTAAGATCCAAGTCACCCATGGCTGGCCAGCCTCGACCACATTAACTGAGCTTCAAAGCTTCTTGAAACTAGCCAACTTCTACTGATGGTTCGTGTTGGGATTCTCCCATATTGCATGGGCCCTCAGCCAAGTGACCAAGGGTGGTGGCAGGGCCAATTTTGTGTGGGGGGAGGAACAACAATGAGCATTCGATGATCTAAAGCATTGCTTGTGCTCAAATCCAACACTCTCCTTGCCCAATCTGCAACAACCGTTCGATATTGAGACTGATGCATCTGACTATGTTGTAGGCACAGTTCTTACTCAGCATGGTCATCTGGCGGCATACCACAGTGAGACACTCTCAGATATTGTCCAAAAATACCCCACCTATGACAAGGAAATGTATTCCATCGTACAAGCCTGCCATCAATGGAAACATTACATTCTAGGAAAGGAGACGATCATCCACATTGATCACAAGCCTCTACAGTTCATATAGACACGTGGGAAATTGAAGAACGACCGCCATCAGAAGTGGTCCACCTACCTACAGCAGTTCCATCTCAACATCAAGTATAAGATGAGGATCTCAAATCGTGTCATTGACTGCCTCAGTCGACCTCTCGTGGTTGCGCCCACCACTGTTCTCCATTCCTATGGACATGAGGCATCTGAGTGGCCCCAACTTTATCATCAAGATCTAGACTTCACCACCACCTATCATCTCTTGGGTACATGCGCGATTGTCACCGATTTTCACATTCAAGACAGACTATTATGCCACATGGGCCATCTCTATGTTCCTACAAGAAAGAGTGCAAAGATGATTTGGGAATCCCACTACAGTCAGATGGCAGGACATTTTGGCGTGGAGAAAATTGTGGTCATTCTTTAGAAACATTTTATTGGCCAAAACTTCGACAGGACATCAACAAGTATATCAGATCTTGCACTGCATGTGCCATTTCCAAGCTAGCCATCAAGAAGCAAGGATTATACACCCCTCTTCCTACTCCCGAGAAGCCTTGGGAATCCATCTCAATGGATTACATGTCTTGCCTTCCATCCACCAAGCAAGGCAATGACTATGTATTTGTGGTCGTTGATCAGTTTTCGAAGATGACCATCCTCACAGCCTGCAAGAAGAATACCACAGCGACAGATACTGCCAAGTGCTTCTTTGAATGAGTGTGGGTCCATTTTGGGATACCACAGACCATCATCTCCGACCGAGACAATAGGTTCCTCAACACATTTTGGTCGAGTCTCTAGTCATTGTTAGACACCAACCTCACTAAATCCACTTCTTTCCACCCCCAAACAGACGGCCAAACAGAGGTAGTCAATCAAATGATTGTGCACATCATGTGCATGTACAACTCTAAGAATCTGCATACATGGGATGAGAATCTCCCCTATGTTTAACATAGTTAAAACATGGCTCTCTATAGCTCCATCAGCCATAGCCCATTTCAGGTGGGGCTGGGATTCCAACCCTTGGGTCCCATTGATGTTGCACTAACTCTTACCACCACATGGACATACTCTTCCCATGTTCAGTCTGAGACCGACAAAGCCACCATATTCATTGGGTGGATTCAACACATCTGTCAACGGGTCCAGGAGATTTTGCAGAAATCCAATGCTAAGTACAAGCAGCGCCATGATCAACATAGGATACCACACCAGTTTCAGGTTGGAGACAAAGTCTGGTTACATTTGTAGAAGGAGCGTCTCACAGGCCCCCATCGGAAGCTCCGCCCACTTCGCTATGGGCCTTACACTATCACCAAGGTTGTGGGTAGCAATGCTTTTGAGCTCAACACTCCTCCTTTCCTTGGCTTGCACCTAGTGTTCAATGTGGACCTCCTTCGGCCATATTTTCCACCATTATTGGACACCTCAAAGATTGCAAAACAGTTGACACCAACGGAGCACAACCTTGACTGCATGGAACAAGCATCCACTGATCAGACAGTGGACACACAGGTCAAGGGCACTCACCAGCAGAGGATCCAGATTTATCAGGTTGTCACGGTAGGGCAGCTCCTCCACCAAGGCAAGTGGCTCACCTAGGGAAAAATCCAACAAAAGTTTCCTCACCTGATGGGGGGACTCAACGAAATGAAGACCATTGCTTCCTAAGGGAGGAGGATTGATCCAAGTGGATATCAGTGGCCACCCATCTATTCCAACTCGCTCCTCTTGTCCATTTTTAGCTCAACACGTTCTTATGTACTTCCTTGTAATTGTGGGTTCTACACTTTTGGGGTTGTCTGAATCCCTACACATCTTCCAGGTGGATACTGGTGGCCTCTCACCTAATCCAACTGGCTTATTTTGTATGTTTTCATGTCATCACATCTTGATGTACTTCCAGGGCCGTTTTGGAGCCCTAAACAAATTTTTTTGGCTCACCATAGTCAAACTGTAGACGGAGTCAGAGTTTGATGACATAATGTGTAGTTCTCTGAAAGACCTTTCCAACAGGCTATCATGCACCTAAAACAGAGGTCATATGCAGAAGTTACGACCTCAGGAAGTTGAGGTACCAACTTACCCATAAGGGCCCACACGACTTTTGATGTTTCACCTTCTAGGGTTAAGTTTTTGGATGTCTAGGGTTTGGCATTCATGAGTATTATAAAAAAGGCCTTTGGAACCTCCTTGTAATCATTATGCTTAGACAGATGCGTGTAGCAGCCATATCTCTTCTCAGAGATAACTACCACCATTCGAGCAAGTGTTTTAGTTCTATAGTTTTACAATTTCAGCCTATTCCATTTATTCAATAGAAGATATTGTTCACTGGATATTTGTGTTGTTCTTCGTATCTTTGTGTTTATTGTATTCAATTTGTTAATCAGTTCATTCTGCTCCTAAATCCGGATCAATTTGGGACAACTTTGAGGGTAGATTAAGTACGGGTATATTAAGTAGTTCAACTACCTAAAGAGTTCCTTTAGAAGAGAATGATATCATTGCATTGTCTCGCCCCACATCTATTGGATACACCATAAGATTGTTCAATGTCAAAATTTTGGTATTGGTGTATCCATGTGCATCCTTGAATTGGTTTACATAATCATCCTAACTTTAGTAAGCTTGTTGCTCGTCAAATATTTGATATCACTTGAGTGCATCACCCCACAAGGTACCTTTGAATGTGATCCATTGGATGGATGGGTCAATGCCCTTATCTCTTTCCCAATGTGTGTTGAGGGTGAACATGCGGTTGATCATGCTACATGTGCCATCAATATTTGGTAACTTTGATACATCAGATCAATGTGTTTCTTAAGATATATTCTTTCTATTTTTGGTTTAATATAGTTCCTTGTATAAGTTTTTAAACATGTTTTGAGCTTTGCAACCATTCTTCTTTAGGGATTTAGGGTTTTATTGGATTTCGTCAACGAGTCCTTGGGGGAATTTATTTTGAGGTAAAAAATGGACCTAAAAAAATGTACTATCAACTTTAAAAGAACCGATAGGATTCAAGATGATGATGTCAACTATAAGGACAAATAGTTTTGGAGAGAAACAAAAAAATTATTTTTTATGGTATTTTTGACTTCTCTCCTTATAGGTCTACTCAAATTCCAAGTGTAGGCACTTGTTGGATGCAAAATTAAATTTTGCATCCAATGACTACCATGCATACTTTTGATATACACACAATGAGATAAAGTGGAAATACATGAAAACATGTGTTTCTTTAAATTCCACATTCAACAAGTGCCCACTATGCATACTTTTCATAGACCCATAATGAGATAAACTGGAAATACATGAAAAAAAACGTGTTTCTTTTTGTGTATTTCCAGTTTATCTCACTATCGGTCTATCAAAACTATGTAGAGTGGGCACTCATTGGATGCAAAATTTACATTATTTTTCTTCATGTATATCAAGTTTATCTCACCGTTGGTCTATCAAAAGTACGCAACGAAGGCACTCATTGAATGTGGAATTTAATTTGACATCCAATGAGTGCCTACACTTGAAATTTGAGTATACCTATAAGGAGATAAGTAGAAAATATGATTAAAAAAAAATAGTTTTCTTTCTTTCCCTTTGCAAATTCATAACTCTTATTTTATTATTTTAACTATTATTTTATTATTTTCCTTAGGAGGCCCATTTTAGACCTCGAAGTTTTTCTAATGGATCCTCCTCATGGTTATTTTCATATCCCTCAAGCCTTTCCTTAGTTTCCTCAATCATTGATTCATGGTCTTTCCCTAAACAATTTGGAACAATATATCTAGTTCATGTTCCACCTCCTTGTCATTATTGGGATTAGACTTTCCACTTTTCTTCTTAGGTGCCATTGAAATGTCTTAGCCTCTCCTCTAGGGCTTTCCCCCTCAAAGCCTTGTCAAAGGTTCACTAGGGGTATATATGTGCATTGTCAGATCCATTTGAGTTCAAAATGCCCCTCAAATGTTGGGACCTAAGTAGACTCAACTCGCCAAGCACAATAACACACTACCTTTCTGACCAAGCAAGTTGGGTTACTTGAACAAAATAACATAATCATTCCATCTCACATATATAACTCTAAACAAAGCACTTAGCGATACATATATAACTCTAAAATAACATATCGATAATGCCATTAAAACGTAATCCAAGAATAGTCACAACACATAAAAAACCATATTTATTGTGGGAAACAACCCAAAGATTGGGAGGGAAGCCCGCTATCGGAAATTATATCTTAAGTCCTTATTTTTCAGCAAACGTTACAATGTAATCTATTAAGTCGATCACCATATCAACTCAAGATCATAAACAAAAACCAACCAAGATTTACCATTCGGGGTTATACTTATTTATATCTATGGGTCACTTCACAAGATCAACTTTGATCAAGTGCCCTAGTTGGCTTGTTTTATATAACCAAACTTGATTATTGTTGGACACACCTACCACACTTAGAGGGGGGGTGAATGAGTGTGGGGTTATTTTTCTCAAAACTTCCCTCTTGCACAAAAACTCATCAATTAGCATTCAACATTTATTCATT
>JZKD02S0531259.1:0-16622 GCA_000966675.3 Picea glauca
CGGGCGATGGGATTTCGGCCACATTGATGACTTCTGGAGGATGAAGTGGTTGGTGTTCACTTCCCTATTCTTGTGGTGGGGATCCAGCGCTGCTTCGGGGTCATCAACCAGTCTGGTTCACTTCTCCCTATTTGGGTGGTGCCATGGTGTTAATTCTGTTGTCCACCGAATGTAGTGGCCTCTGTAACCTCTACAAACTTTTCTCTCGGCTCTGTATACTCTATTTCTCTCTGTTTTTCTTAATTACTCAACAATCTCCCCATTATGACATACTCAGTTATATAGGAATCATATGAATCTTGTTAGAGACGTTACCCAATTTGAGTTTTAATTGAACCAACGCTTCCCACGTCCTTTCTATTGAATTCTCTTGTCATCGCCAGTTGGCGCGATTAATGCGGTGTCCCGTCAGTCATTATTTTTATTTAAGTTTGATATTCATCATCCATTGGCGGTTATTTTTTGTATCTGTCTTTCCCATTATTTCCTGCTTTGTAGTGAACATTGGCCTTTTCCTCCATCGTGCTGGTATTTTTGAGTGTTCATGCTCATTCTCTTCTCGGTGCCCTATGCCTTTGTTAAATGTTTGTCTTTTCAGCGTGGTATCTTCTCTTTTTTTTTTCAGTTGCCACGAGATCAAATTTCCCTGTACATATTTAGTCAGATCCCATTGATCATCCCTATGAGTTATGTTCCTCCTAAATCCTTCAATTGTACAGCTCTGCCATCTGTGACAATCTTTACTTTGTATGGTCCTAACCAATGCATTCTGAGTTTTCATGGGTGATGAAGGGATTTGTTGTCATACACCAAGACTAAGTCTCCTTCCTTAAAATTATCTCGCTTGATATGTATGTCATGCCAATATTTGTCCCTTTCTTTCTGTACTTATTGGTGGAACCCTGCTAGAATCCTATCTTCCTCCATTATCATCAGTTGATTTAGCCTTTCCTATATTGTACCTATTTTTTTCATGTTTGTAATTGTTGCTACGCGCAGACTAGGTACCAAAAATTCTAGTGGCACCACAACTTCTTTTCCATACACCAATCTGAATGGAATTTGTCCTGTCAATTTATTGCATGTGGTCTTGTATGCCCACAATACCGCTGGTATATTTAAGTCTCAATCATCACTATTTATGTTGCAGATCTTCATTAGTGAATTTTCAGGGATTTTGTTAAAGGCTTCCACTATTCCATTTCCTTGAGGATGATATGGTGTACTCTTTTGATGATTAACTTCAAATTCCTCAGTCATAGCCTTAATAGTACTATTAATAAAGTGAGTGCCTTGGTCACTCATCAAAATCCTCGAGCAACCAAATCTAGTGATCACTTGTTCAAACGAGAAGTGTGATGTTGTCTCTCCACTGCAATATTTTACTGGTGTTGCTTCCTCCCATCTTGTCAGGTATTCCATCGCAGTGATAATTTACCTCGCTCCTGACCTTTTTGTTGGTGGGTTAATTGGTCCCACAAAATATATTGCCCATTTTTCAAATTCCTGCAAAGTTACCTATGATCGTAGGGGAATCGCGTCCCTTCTATTCGATTTACCAACCCTCTGACATACATCACATTTATGGTAGTAGTACTTTGAGTCTGTTTGAATAGTCGGCCACCATAATCTTGTGTGCAATACCTTATGTGTGGTAGATTTTCCTACATCATGTCCTCCTGTTATTCCCTCACGGGCTTCTACTAACATCCTTGGTATTTTGTGTTCTATCACACATCTTCTCAAGATGCTATCTGCAACCATTTTGTATAGGTGTCCTGAAATTAGTTGATAATTTCCAGCCTTGACTACCATATTTTTCTTATACGCAGTGTTGTATTCATGTGGCGTAGTCCCTGTACTCAAGTACAGGATGATGTCTGTGAAGTATTCATCAACTATCTAGACTGAAAAATAACTATGCATTGGGAAAGTTGTCCTCTAGATTGAAGGGTTCCTCTCTGTTAGTAATCTGGATAGATGATCAGGTCTTGCATTCAACTTTCCTAGTTTGACTATCACTTCAAATTAAAATTCTTGAAACAACAATAACCATATACAAATTTTTCCCCCCAACACTGGCTTGTTGATGAGGTATTTGAGCGTTGAATGGTCTGTGAACATCTTGAAATGTTTCCCCAATAAATAATACCTGAATTTATGAATCACATAGACCATAGCTAAGCCTTCCCTCTCTGTAGTGTGGTAGTTCTACTCCGATTCTGATAGTTTTCTGATAGAAAATGATATAGGGTGGTCCAATTCTCCTACTCCTGGCCGCACCAGAATAACTCCAAGTTCTATGGCCAATGCATCTACATGTAAGTGGAATGTCTTTTCTCAATCCAGTAATACTAGTATTGGTGTGGATAACATCTTCTCTTTCAGGGTATCTAGACTGTGCTGACAATCCTCATTCCACTGGAACTTTGTGTCTTTCCTTAGAAATGTTTCCATTGGCACAGTGATCTGCACATACCTGTCTATAAAACTCCTATAGTATCATGTATGTCCCAATTTCTCTCTCAACTGACAGACTGTTTTTGGTGGTGGCAGGTTAACAATTATTGCAATCTTGGCAGGATCTACTAGAAAACCTTACTTGCATACTATATGGCCCAATAGTATCCCAAAAGGTGTTCTGAAGATGTATTTCTTGATATTTAACAAAATATGGCACTGCTTGCATCTTTCTAACATCCGCCACAATACCTTTACATGGTCTTTCAACAAACTATGGACTGTCCAATTGTCCAGATATACCTCTAGAAACTGGTGGAAAAATTATTTAAATGCAGCTATGACTACTCTGGAAAATATTGTTGGTGCATTCTTCAATCCAAATGACATGATTGTATATTGGTAGGATCCCCATTTAGTGAAAAACGTGGTCTTGTATCGGTATTATGGTGCTATCTTGATCTAATGGTATCCTGAGAACCCATCAGTGAATTAATAAGCTTCATGTCCTCCTACATTCTCCAAGACTTCATCTATGAATGGGGTAGGAAACGGGTCATGTAGGCATGCATGATTCAACTTCCTCAATTCGACACATATTCTTATCCCCCCTTCTTTCTTCACATGAACTACCATCGAGCTTATCCATTTTGATTCTTCTACAGGTTCTATGATTCCAACCTCCAACATCTTATCGATCTCATCTTTGACTTTTTTCTTATATATCGGATTTAGTATGTATGTTCGTTGTCTGATCAGTCTTGCCTCGTCTTTGAGCAGTATTTTTATTTATCCTATCTCTCCCGCTATGCCTTTCATTTTTGTGAATGTTGTTGGGAACATGTCGTTGTACTCGCGTAGTAACTCTATTATACTTTCCAATATTTTCTCATCTCAATAGTCTTCAATGATGGCCATTTTGGGATTCTCAATTGTTCTGATGTTGACTTTCTTCACCTTGATTGGCACAACAATTACTTATGATTCCAAAGGTGGACCTTCCACTTATCTCTCTCCTTCAACTTCCTCAATCTAAATATTATGCGGGTCATCTTCGTCTGGTGCTTCTTCCTGCACATGGTAGCATGATAGTAGTTCTTTCACTTACTGTTTGTTTTTTTGTTGTTGTTCTGTTATGAGTTCAATTTTTGGTTCCTTAATTAATATCACCCCTCGGATTTGTTTAAGTGAACGGGGCAGGGAATGGGTCATGTAGGAATGCATGATTCAACTTCCTCAAGTTGACGGATATTCTTATCCCCCCTTCTTTCTTCACCTAAACTACCATCAGGCTTATCCATTTTGATTCTTCTATAGGTTCTATGATTCCAACCTCCAACATCTTATCGTATCATCTTTGACATTTTTCTTATATATCAGATTTAGTATGTATGTTCATTGTCTGATCGATCTTGCCTCATCTTTGAGCGGTATTTTGATTTCTCCTAGCTCTCCCTCTATGCCTTTCATTTTTGTGAATTTTTTTGGGAACATGTCGTTGTACTTGCATAGTAACTCTGTTATACTTTCCACTATTTGCTCATCCCAATAGTCTTCAATGTTGGCAATTTTGGGATTCTCATTTGTCTCGATGTTGACTTTCTTCACCTTGATCATCATGACAATTACTTATTATTCCAAAAGTGGACCTTCCACTTCTCTCTTGCCTTCAACTTCCTCAATCTAAATATTGTGCGGGTCATCTTCGTCTGGTGCTTCTTCCTGCACATGGTAGCATGACAATAGTTCTTTCACTGACTGTTTGTTTTGTTGTTGTTGTTCTGTTATGAGTTCAAATTCTGGTTCCTTAATTAATATCACCCCTCGGATTTGTTTAAGTGTTGCATCTACGTTGGGGTTCTCATGCTCGAATGAAAAAGTGACTGTAAACTTCTACTATAATACTCTCCATCTTGTAGTTCCTCTGTGCAATTCTTGGTCTGTATACCAGTTTGTTGGGATGCTTTCTAATGTGTGTATGAAATGGTGAGTCCATTCCTCCGGTGGTTTCATTCTCCATAGAATTGTGCACTTATGATCCAGGTGGATATTGGTGGCCACCCACATTTTCCATCTGGCTCAAAACAACTTTCTGGCAATTTTTGTAATTTACTATTTTTAGCAGTTTTTTCGGGTCCTAAACTTCTGGAGTTGTTTTGAGGCCCTAAACGACGTTTTGTTCGTTATGTTGCAGTCGAAAAATTTCATCATGAAATTTTTAGCAACTATTGTATTTCTCGAATAGATCTTTCCAACAGGATATCGTACGCCTAAAACGAAGATCGTATGAAAAAGTTACGACCCCGGGAAGTTGATGTACTGACTTACCCAAATGGGGCCCACATGACTTTTGGCACTTCATCTACTAGGGTTAGGTTTTTGGATGTCTAGGGTTTTTGAAACTCCTATTTATTGTAAAAAGGCCTTCAAAGCCTCATTGTAATTATCTTCTTACGGATGAGCACAACCGTCACATCTCTCCTCAGAGGTAAGCTGCCACCATTCTAGCCAGCTTGTTTTCCGTTGCATTTTACAGTTTCAGCTTATTTTCTTATTGAATAGTAAACCAGTTTTACTGTATCTTTGTTATTTTGTGTTAATCATATGTTAATAATATGTAGTCATTTTGTTTTTCTCATAAAATTCCGATCAGTGGTATCAGAGTGGTTTGCTCCTTGTCATCTTAATGCATGTCCCCAACAAGGTCAGAGTACAAAGAATTGGGTCTCGAGCTTGTTTCTCTTGAGGACCAAAGCTCTCTCACACCTAAGCGACCTCTCATGGTAGGAGAAAATAAATATGGCAGGACACGAGATTCTTTCAAAATGTTGCTTGAGGAAGCCCTCACGCAACAAAGGAACTCGATGATGGATAGTTTCACGCAAATCCTTTGGCGGCTACCAATAGGCGATGCATCTTCTTCGAGCAGAGGCGCCACCCCCTTCAAGGTACAAATAAACTTTGATATTCCTATATTTTAAGGTCAGATAGACATAGACGATGTAGACAAGTGGTTGAATCTACTAGAAGGGTATTTTTCTATCCATAAATTTTTGAATAGAGAAAAGATTACTTTTTTGCTCCTCAAATCCATTCCCCATGTCAAATATTGGTGGGAAACTTTCTGTGAGCAAAAGGAAACAGAGGAACCCTCGTTATTTACAATCACGATTGCCTGGGAATCCTTCAGGGATGTTATTAAGGAACAATACTACCCTGTTCAAAGTTATGATGACTTATATACCAAATGGACCACACTGCAACAAGAAAGAGACCAAGCAGTGCCAGAGTTCACAAATATCTTCCATACCTTGCACACCAAGCTAGGTATCAGATATTGAGAGAGACATATGGTGCTCAAATATCATGGTGCTCTACATAGATAGATCCAGATTGAAATGGAATTTATGGACATCTCATCCTTGGGCACGGCTTACCGATATGCCATAAAAATCGAGCAAACTCTCAAACAAAAGACGTGACAATTTGGGCCCGAGAACCCCTAACAACAAAAGATAGGAAAGGGTGGCCCAAAACCATAGAAAAAAGGACATAGAAAATATGGATTGTATCAGGACAACCAGTCAAAGCCACAAGCAAAGATGGGCAGCAGAAAGACAAAGAAAGATACCGGGAAGTGGTGCGACTTCCATAAGAGCCCTTGTCATAACACTGTTGACTGTCGCTCGAAGAAGTCACTAGTGGCCGAAGTGAAATCCTCTGAATCAGATGTGATTTCTGACTCTAATTCAGAACCAGAAAGGAGAAGACAGATCATTAACGCGGAACTCAGTGCCACCTTTCCTACAACCAAGCTCTAGTCTGATGAACCAGACGAGCCAGAAGAAGGAGAGCACCTCTTCCATTCACAGATGTGGGTAAAAGGCACCCCACTCCACTTCATCGTTTATAGAAGTAGCCAGAAGAACCTCATCTCAGCAGAGGTTGTCAAGCGGTTGGCCCTGCCGACAACTTCGTACCCACAACCCTACACCATTGGATGGCTCTGCCAAGGAAGTGATCTTCACATCATCCAATAGTTGTGATTGTCATACAGCATCAAGACCTTCAAAGACGAGGTATTGTGTGATGTTGCTCCTCTCGAAGTTTGTAATGTTATTTTGGGCCAACCTTATTTATGGAAACATCATGTTGTATATGTGTCTAGGCCTCATAGTGTTATTATTACATTTAACATGAAATTGTACAGGATACACGAGGCAGTCCCACCTAGTGTTATTTCCTTGATCTCTGCCAACCAATGTAGGAAGGTCATATCTTAGATGGGGAAGTTTGTCTTCTTTGTGATTTTCTCTTGGAATGAGAGAAAGATCATAGCCACATCCAGGGACTTTGTGGATGACCTCTCCACACATAAGAAGCAAGTAGATAAGGTCGTCGAAGAATACTCCGATATCTTCTCCTCACCTATTGGGGTAGCTCTGCACTGTCAAGTCAAGCACCCCATCGATCTGACCCCTGGCACACCACTTCCCAATGGGCTAGTCTATCACCGCTCTATGTTAGAGAATGAGGAGATCAAGCGATAGATCCAAGAACTACTCCACAAGGGGAACATCCATCCCATATCATCACCTTGCGAGAGCCCAATCGTGCTGGTACAGAAGAAAGATGGAACCTGGTGACTCTACATTGATTACCGAGCCCTAAATAAAATCACAGTCAGAAACCAGTACCCAATTCCCTGAATCGATGACCTCCTTGATGAACTCNCCCCTTTTAGTTTCTCATTATTTTTCCTTCTTGTCGTTCAATCCCATATGCTTTTGACACTTCTTCCATAGATCTCATATCTTCAATCCCATTGCCTTCCAATCAGCTAACAACAAAACCATTTGTTGGTCTGTGATCTCTTTATTGGTATTGAGGTATTCTGATTCTAATTCTCATTGACCATAGTAGATTAACCTTGCTTCATATCTAAGAAGCTTCCCAACAAAATCCCTTAAAGACTATCGACCCATATAGTAACCCAGAAGGCAACGTAGTACATGGAGTGCATTGCACAGTCTCACCAGAGATAGCTCTATGGGTGGCTGCAATACTTAGGTGTTTGTAACCTAAGATTGAACGAGATATGTGCGTGTGCATATTACCCTTTATTCAGTCCATTTAACATCTAGTTATAATGTTCATTCTATGCATGCATGTAAAATACGATATCTACTTAATTACTTCATTCATTCAACATTCATCAACTAATCAGACCCAAAGAGACATTCATTCAGTCACATAACACAGTGTTACCATGGTTCACCCCCTCCTGGGATATGTCCACAAAGATCTGAATCTCAGGATTTTATTATAGTTTAGAAAGGTATCACTTTGTGTGTGGTTATAGTCCTAGTCCCTCCTCCCTCCCACAGGCTCCTTGATCCATGCGACGATGACTAGATCTCACCAGGATCCTCAGCCTATGATCTAACCCTTGGGATCGAGTTGCTCATTCCTTCTCTATCTCACCAGCTTAATGACTTATAAAGTCCTTACAATTCCCTTCCTCTCTGTCCCTCTCTATGTCTCATTTGTCTTTTACTTTATATATATATATATATATATATATCTCTATGTTATCTCCCCCTATGTTCCTTGTCTATCCCTCTTAAGTACCACTTATTTATATCCTCAGCTCACCATCAATTACAATGCATTGAAAAAACCCTAACCCTAGCGCCATTAGGTCTTCCATGCATGTGTGCGTGTTTCTTTTCCTTCCAACTTTCTTTTTCCTCTTGCATGCTTCTCTTCCAAAAATAGCCTTTCTTCCTAATTCGGCCTACATCCAACACCCTTTGGTCTATGTAATTCCCTCTCCACCTTCCAAAGCCTCACGAATCATGTATTCTATCATTTTCTCCACCATTTTTTCTTATTTTTCTTTGATGATATTCTCATCTATAGTAAAACTTGGAAATCCCATCTTTCCCATGTGGATCAAGTTCTCAATCTACTCTCTCAGCATCAATGTTTCCTCAAACACTCTAAATGTTCCTTCGGCACCTCAGAAGTCGAGTACTTGGGTCATATTGTTGGCAAGGATGATGTCTAGGTGGATTCTAAGAATATTGAAGCAATGTAGGATTGGCCTCGCCCCAATACTATCAAAATATTTCATGGTTTTATAGGTTTAATAGGCTATTATCGCATTTTTTTTAGAATTATGGAAATATTGTGGCACCTCTCACTGCTCTTCTTAAAAATAATTATTTCACTTCGACTCTCGCAGATGATCGGGCCTTTCAAGCCTTGAAGGTGTCTATGTGTACTACTCTAGTCTTGGCCCTTCCTGATTTCACAAAGACCTTTGCCCTGGAATGTGATGCCTTCGGGAGATGAATTGGAGTAGTCCTTATGAAAGAGGGAAGACCTTTGGCCTTTACCAGCAAACAATTGTCAGAACGCCATTTAGGCCAATCAATCTATGAAAAGGAAATGTTATCTATTTTGTATGCAATGGATCTTTGGCGCCCTTATCTCTTAGGGAAACACTTCCAAATTAACATAGATAATCAAATCCTCAAGTATTTTCTGGAGCAATGAACTTCCTTTCCAGATAAACAAAATTGGGTAACTAAGCTCTTTGGATATGATTATGAGATCATTTACAAGAAATTAAAAGAAAATGTGGTTTATGATGCTCTTTCTCGAAAATATGAAGATGAAGGGTCCCTTTTCTCTCTATCCTTCATTGTACTAGATTGGATCCAAGATGTTCGTTGAGAATGGCTAAAAGATCCTAAAATTTCACATCTAATCCAACAATTGCAAGCCAATTCTCCAGTTTCCCCAGGGTACTCTTGGCATAATGATGAGCTTTGCTACAAAGGTCATTTGTATTTAAGTAAATAGTTACAACTTAAATCCATGGTTCTTTATGATCTTCACACTACACCCACAACTGGGCACTTAGGGTTTAGCAAAACCTATGATCGGGTCAAACGTTCTTTTTTATGGGATGGTATGAAAAAGGAAGTTCGCATTTTTTTGGCAGAATGTGATGTTTTTCAACATAAAAAGGGAGAAACAATCAAATCTCCTGGCACACTCCAACCGCTTCTGATTCCACCCACTATTTGGAGGGACATCTTTATGGATTTTATTGTGGGATTACCTAAATGAGGAAATAAGTCAATCATCATGGTGGTAATTGATCGTCTTTCCAAGTATGTTCATTTTTGTGCTCTTCAACATCCATTTATTGAATCCATTATGGCTCAAATTTTCATGGATCATGTCTTCAAGCTTCATGGCATGCCTCATTCTATTGTTTTTGATCGAGATCCCACTTTCACCAACAATTTTTAGCAAGAACTACTCAATCTACAAGGCACCAAATTACATCTCAGCACTTCCTATCATCCCCAAAATGATGGTCAAACTGAAGTTGTCAACAAGTGTTTGGAGACTTATTTAAGGTGTTTTACCTCTGAAAGGAAAAACCAATGGGTGCAATGTTTACTATTACATGAATGGTGTTACAACACTTCTTACCATGCAACTACTTGCATGACTCCTTTTGAAGCAGTATATGGACACAATCCACCTTTTGTTCTCTCCTACATGTCAGGTATCGTGAAGATCTAGGAGGTTAACCAAATGCTTACAGTTCAAGAAGATACTCTTTGTACCCTCAAAGATAATTTGTTCATGGCTCAGAATCGCATGAATCAACAATCTGATCAAGGTCACTCAGAATGTCAATTTTCTAAAGGAGGCCAAGTATTTCTTTGATTGCAACCTTATAAGAAAATTTCACTCAAGGAAAAACATTGTTAGAAACTAACACTAAAATTTATGGTCCTTATACAGTTCTCAAGTGCGTGGGAGAGGTGGTATATCAGTTAGCTTTTCCCAATCCTTCTAAGCTCCATTCTTTTTTTCATGTATCTTTCTTAAATAATATGATTAGAACTAAGTGACAAACTCAAACCAACCTTCCCGAGTTGGATGAAGAAGGATCCATCTGGTTGTAACCAAAAGCAATTTTGGACCAGTGTGAGCATTGTATTCGTCAGCGCACCATCAAGGAAGTGTTACTCCAATGAAAAGGTACAACTCCAACAAATGCCACCTGGGATCCAACTAATATTTTGCAACAATTTCCTCATATCAAGCCTTGAGAACAAGAATAATTTTAAGGTGGAGGGAATGTTAGGGACGTAAATCCTCAAGTGGGTAGAATAATATATTCCATGTAATAAAGGTCAACGTTAATAAGGCCTAGAAATAAAGAGGAATAAGTCAAATGTAAGAATACATAATAGAATCTTATGATTATAGAAGGATCTTTCTCTAGATTTTTCTTTTGGATAGATAGATTTAGTATAAATAGGAGCATAGGGTATGAGAAGTTTTGTCTTGAAGAATTATTGTAATAGAAATCTGCTTTGATGGAGTTTTCCCCCTCTAAGAGGCAATTGAACCTTGTTTCCTATCAGTAAAGGCATAATTTTGGTGTTGTGGTTCCATATAATTTGTTGTTTCGTTGTTATCTATGCAGTATTTTCATATTCTATTGCTATCTCGGTGTTATCTATTGCATTATTTCTCTTCTCTGCTAATATAATAGACATGGTACCGTACAAGTTAATACAACATACCTTGAGACATAATTTCTAGTATTAGCATAAAGACCCATGCAACGGTGAATGGGATCACTCAAGCACTATGAGGGAGAAATTTAGGGGTTGTGAGTGATTATGGATTGATTGATTATCTGATTTCCAAGAGGGGGAAACTATACTATAGTTAAAGAAATATTGGAGGATGTTTGATGATTTTTTAATTTATCTTCATTAATAAACGTTATTTCATAATCATATTTCATTGTAATATTTAGTGAATTCATATTCATTAATTAATAAGAGGTTAATCATAATTGCCATGCACTAGATAGTAATTGATGTGTGTACACACACACACACAAACACACACTTCAATTCCTAGCTAGTGCGTGATAATTATTATTAGTAGTATTATTATATATAGTTTCAAAATTATGCATAATTAATAAGTGAAAATAAATGAAAAAATGTATATATTAATATACATGATTGATGTGGCCACTCAATCTCACATGATCATATGTGGATATTCTAGACTACATAGCAATAACATAGGAAAGTATAGATGGAAAACATACTTGGTGGTGGAGAATTATTTGGAAACTAAAATTTCCTTCCAAAAATAAAATATTCATGTGGCTGATTTAAAACAATAAGGCTACTACATGGGAGGTTCTTTGAAAAAAGGAATTTTAATGGTCTAGGTTGTTGCAATTTATGTAAACAAGTAGATGAAACTATAAACTGTCTAATTTTTGAATTGTTTCTTCAATAAAGTTGATCTGTAAATTGCCATGGATATGCCACTAGACAAATCATCACAATAGATATAATAAAATACTAGAATATTTAATGTGAAGGTTAATTTCCTTTAGATTTCAGTTTTTTTAATTATTGGTTTTCTGCTTAAAATGTGTGAAAAAAATTTAAAAATCACACACATCCACAAATAAACACAAGATATAACCTGGGAATTCCAACACATGAGGAAATCCAACTAGAAGGTGAGGCCGCTCTGCTCTCTTTTCTTCAAATGCAAGTACAAAGAAAGAGGCCCTCTCTATGGAGTTTCCTTTGACATTGTGGCCTATATGGCTACTACAAAATCTATCCTCCTTTGTTGTTCTCTCAAAATACCACTCCTAGGTTCTCTTCTCAACTATGGAACATATGCATTGCTAAAGAATGGAACCCCTTATACTTCTAGTAGCTCTGTATGTAACATCAACCAACAACCATATAAGGGTAGGGTTTTGACTTCCTCAACCCTCAATTGTGATAAGGTTTTAGACCTTATAGCATGTTATTGAAAGTTCATATTTTTCTAGCCACATATGCGTGAATAATGGGAGCTAATTTGGAATCCACTCATACCATGGTGATCAACATGGTAAGTCAACTTGTGGGAGGCATAATTTTTGCATACGAGATCTGATTGATGTGATTTTTGCACTATTGGAAAGGTATTGATGTGTAGAATAGTGTCAAGGTGTCTAACATACATATAAGAAAAATTTTACCCAAAAAATTCCATTTGATTCCTCAAAATGGCTATGAAATGTTTCAAACCCTAATTTTCCAAACTGGGACCTGCCATTAAAATGACCCTGGAAGTTTTTTCCTCTAAATTATTCCACTCCAAAAGAATCAATATAGATGAAAAATGATATAGTGGTCCAATACCAATCATAGCTCCCCATTTAGGGAGTATTTTGGTCCCCAAAATATTTATTGATTTAGGTGAGGAAATGTTTCCTCTACCTTCCCTCTGGAGTATCACTTTGCTTTTCCTGGAAGTGGTCCTTTCAACCCAATGTGCCAAAGATAATGATGCTCCTGTCATATAGTTTTGAACCACTTATACAAGTATATTTCCTCTACCAAATATACCTAAGAATGTGGTGCTAAGTCCTCTATGGAAGGTAGGACCTACTCCTCCTCCTAATCCAATATGGAAGGCTCATAGATTTTTATATTATCTACATTCACTACTGAGTAAATGTGCATCCCTGGGGGTATATTGATTTTGTAGAAGATATCTCCCACCTTCTCCAATATCTTGAAAGATCCATACCAAATATCCTTTATCTTCTTACCAGGTCCATGTATTCCTTCCTTGTTTAGCCATAACCAAAAATTTTCTCCCACTTTGAATGATTTTTCTAATCTTCTTACCAAATATTTTATCTATCGGTGCATATCTTGTGAGGTCCTCTCTCACTCCTATTTTTTGTCCATATAAAACATCCATGTGTGAAGGTGGAAAATATCCAAAGAAAGTTGCAAAAGTTGACTTATTATTATAATTGTGGACTGCTCTATTATAAGAGTGTTGTATGTAGATCAAATTTTCATCCCAAGTCTTTGGATGCTTCTAATTGTAACTATGAAAACTTTCACCAAACACTTGTCGACTACTTATGTTTTCCCATCTATCTATGGATGGAATTTTTTAGATCTCTTCAACTCGGTGTCCATATTATTCCACAATGTAGTCCAAAATGTACTAAGAAATATGGTATCCATGTTTGAGATGATGCTCCTTGGTATCCCAAAGTGCACCCAGAATTGTTCAAAGCATATTTGTTTCTTATTATCCTTTGATGATATTTTTACAAGGAATGATAATGCACAGCTTTTTGAACTTGTTAGCTACCACAAATAGATAGCCATGTCCATTCCTAGTTGTTGGTAAACCTCCCACAAAATCCATTGAAATGATTTCCCAAGGTCAAGTGCATACTGGTAAGGGATGGTATAGACCTTGGTTATTGTTACTAGGCTTTTTGGTACAACAAAGTATACATCCTTTAATATATTGTGATACATATTATTGCATTATGGGCCAATAGACATATCATTTTAAGTTGGAAACTGACTTTTGAACACCAAAATGTCCTACTTCCTTGGAAGTGTGAGACTCTCTAATAAGATCCAACCATTAACCTTTAGGGAAACACAGCTTGTCGATATTGTAGAGTAACCCTTTCTGGAAATGATAGTTATCCTTACCATCACCTTATTCTATATGAATTTGTCACTATAGCTACTGAAAAACCTCCTTGAAGTCCTCATATTTTGTGTATGCCTCTCTATATGCATCATAGGTAAAAGTGTCCATGTGCATCATAGTTCCCAAAAATGTGATATTGGATGTGGGTAGCCTTGAAATCATGTCTACCAAACTATATGTTTTGTTCATCTTATACTTTGGGACTAGATGAAACTTATGTGAAAACCTCGTCCACTTATATTGTCTAGTTTGTTGTAGATTGATTTGGTCCTACAAATAATATAGTGGTTGGTGATCTATGTGGATGATGGTCTCCTTGCCGATCATATAGTGCTTCCACTTATTGATAGCTTGAATTAGGGCATATATTTCCTTGTAATAGTTTTATGGACACAACCGCCCCTCTTTTAATTTTTCTTTTGTAGGCAAAATGAAATCCCCCCCTACTAAATTGGAACTCTAAATCCTAATCCATTACTATTATGAGATTACTCAATATTCTTGGTCCACTTTGAGGGATTTGGGGGTTTAATAAATATATTGATGCTTTATCCCTTGGGATGTTTGTCACAGTTGATAATCTCATTCATTTTGTATTTTTATATGTCCTTCGTTACGATGCTTCTTTGACCTTTTTTTAATGATATTAGTAGGTTTTCGTTTGAGCCTTACACTAGTTAGTTTTAATGGATTTGAACATACTACTGATCCTTTTTTAATGCAAGGCTTGATGCCCCATTTTATTCCTTGAATGAATTTCCTTTTAAGGACTTCCTGAATTATTTTTCTTTGGTTTGAAATGTCATCCCATGGAATCATTGAGAATTATATGGTTGGCTTGAATGAAGATAAATTGACATTTTGGCATTCTTGTTCAATGTACCTATGTAAATCATTCTTTTAGTTTCCTCATAGTTTGAACAATCCTTAATTGTTTTCATCTTTTTTTCATTTGATGAGTAAAATGATGATGAGAAGGACTCTAAATTTTTTAATGTACTCACAAGTATCTCCTTCCTTATGTAACAAAGTTGATTCTTGTTGTGGTTGTAGGAAC
The DNA here is from genome assembly GCA_000966675.3 of Picea glauca. Classification (NCBI taxonomy): domain Eukaryota; kingdom Viridiplantae; phylum Streptophyta; class Pinopsida; order Pinales; family Pinaceae; genus Picea; species Picea glauca. The sequence continues at coordinate 15,116 of JZKD02S0531259.1, forward strand.
AAGGTTGCCAAGTCACTTTCTTACTATACTGATTTTTTGTTTCAAGTATTCAAGGAGATCATGATTATTGGAGGTTTCTAGGATGACCCAGGTTCTACTTTAGGATTCTAGAAAAAACCTACAAACCATTGGCCCTTCTGAAGACCAGAAGGAAACACTCGACATAGAGTGCACAATGCAGTCTCACCCAAGATGGCTTATGGGTTATTGCAGAACCCTGATGTCTACAATCTTGGAAGGGAGACTTATGTAGGGATGAGAGACATTCTTTCTACCTCAAAACACATCAGATATATTATTCTATTACATCAACACATCATCATATCATAGATATACTACTCAGTAAACAAATGCATTCGTTAGGGTTTATTCTGCAGTAATTATCATAGTTATTCTATTATGTGTTGCATTTTACTACTAATAGATTAATTCACTCATCATAACTAAAAAATATCAATAAATAAGATAAACATTCCACATAGAGACACAAACTTACCGTGGTTCACCCCCTAGGCCACATCCACAAAGATTTGGCTTTCTTAGCTCTTTTATTATTATGCATCAATTTTATAGCACTGCACACATTACATTTGAGGCTGACTAGATCACACTAAGCTCCACAACTTATTACCTTACCCTCAATTACAATGCATATCTCTATCTATTTTCTCATACCTCTATGTCTATATCTCAATATATCCTCTCATACATCTCTATCACATCACCCTCTTGATTTGTATCAAAAATTGACTTTAAGATCATCCTCATGATCAGATCTTGCTAACATCTTCTCCGCTATCTCACAAAATATATTTATATTACAAAAAAGTGGTTAATTACCCATTACAAAAATGACCAAACCCCTAACCCACTAACACTAGGTGGATCAGATTTCTCCAATTTCTAAATCCCTAATCATGGATGATCTAAAATCCAACCATTTTCCTCATTGATCCGCATCTTTCTTCCTTCCTTTGACTTTCCTCATTTCCTACCACCACATTTCTAGGTTTTTCGATGCGTGCTCTTTGTTCGATCCATTTCCTAACTGGCTTCATTAATTACCATGCCTTTCCATAATATTCATTAACATTTCCTCAAACCTTGTTCTAAAATGGCCCACACTAACAGGCCCCCAACACTCTCTTGTGGCTCATCCTGAGCCACTCAGGTTGTTACCCATGATTTTTGTCATCATGATGGTGTATTGATGATGGTGTACTCAGGCTCCTCATAAGAACTTTCTCCCGAGAAAATTGACATTCATCTCTTCCCAAAAAACATACTTTTGAAGAGAGTTCATAGGTTGCTAATATCCTAGGGTGCGAGAATGACCCATTCTCGCAGGTTGCTTTAAGCTAGGGTGCGAACTTCTCGCACTGTGCTACATAGATAGGGTGTGAACCTTCTCTAAAGCTTGGAAAAAGATGAATTCTCGATGGTTCTAGAAGGGAATCTTCTAGAAGAATGGGTTGGCATTCGAATGGTTATCCTTGTACTAGATTCC
>JZKD02S0531270.1:0-16622 GCA_000966675.3 Picea glauca
TTTTTAGTTTGTTTTGTTTGATTGAATAAAATATGATTCTAGTTATAATTATAACTAGCTACAGAATCATGAGATTATGTAGCTAGTTAGAAAAATTCGAATTGCTTGTTTTAATAATTGAAAATACATCTAAAATCTTCTTATTTTTATTTGTTAACAGGAACTCATGAATTTCAAAGAGATATGAAGCACTGTTGGGATCTCCCAGTCATACAGTCTTGATGTTTTTAGTAAATAGATTAGGCTGTTAGTTTTTTTGATATCATGAAAAATCTAGGAGGCTGCATCCCCCACATTTTTGAATAGATTTGATGTTATCAACAGGAAACATTTTGTTCCTGGAACCTATATAAGCATGTTATTTTGTAAACTTAAAACCATCTCTGCCTGGGGCAAAAACTATGGATTTCTGACTCACAGACTTGAATAGAATATGATATTTGTCACATCTTTAGCTTCTCCATGTCGTGTTTTTATTCAAGTCATGATTATTTCGATTTGTAATTAGATTATGATTGCTGTAGCTATCGTGGTTTATTGCAGATTGGTATGATAGAAAAATTTATATGTTATCCTTGTTTTATGTCCCATATTTAACATACAATAATCATCTTGTTTAAACTTGGGATTAAGAGATTTATCTTCACCATTTTTTGAACATTCATGCACAAGTTTTCACAGCAGGATTTATCTTAATGTGGCTGCTTGTGAAATGACAAGATTGCTATGATCATATCTCTTATATGTTCTATCATTCAAATTCAATCATTATTGCTTCACGTTTATGAGAAGCAATTGCGGGATCTGTTGCGGGTTTACCTCATTAGACAGGGAGATTGGATGCTATATGCTGAACAAATATGGGATGCGATAACAGGTCAATTTGCTAGTTTAATTTCATTAGTTTAATGAATACATAAACTTCATGTAGCTAAAACATTTTCTATTATCTGTGATTTCTGTTTTCAATTAGACAGTTTGATATTTGATTGCCTTTATAAGAAAACAAATCATAAAAGTTAGATAATAGTTTTACAGTTTAAAAAATCAATTTACATTTGATTTTCACGGATTTAGATTAAAATTCGTATTGTGTACATATATATATATATATATATATTAGAAATAGAATCATTTGTATATATTGTATATGTAATAACTAGATTTATTTTATAAATATTAGTTAGTTAAACTGTAAATACATATTAGATCTAGACATAGTTTTCAACGATTGTTATTCATATAGTTATTACACTTTCTTTAGTTTTTTTTTTTTCTTTCTTTAGGACTTAGATCGGCCAACGGAGCCGCTAAACCCATCGGAGTGGATTAATCCAAACGGATTGGGTTAATTAGACAACCCCAGACGGGATTCACTCCTCCATTTGACGAGCAATCAATTTCGCCCATCAACATGTCCTTATTGTATTTTTCCAAATGGGACAGATGCTCCAACTCCTTAAGTGCAGCGGCTAGCTCCTTTTCATCTCTTCTTTCTCTATCCAAGGTGGCACCTGTGATAGCCATCTCTATGTTGATAAGCTCAGACGTCTTGGCATGTTCTGTGCTGAGCATATTTTCCTATGTGGTGATGAGATTTGAACTATCCAACATAAGCCTTATCTTCTTAGTGGTTCTCTTCATGATGAATTTTCTCTTTTGTTCATAGGCGATCGCTTGCATATCAGTGACCTCATCAACAGGTTTGGGGATTTTTTTCTCTCCCCAAGTTAGAGTATTTCCCGAGCTCTCGACTATGTGTATATGTTCTAGGATGGGTTCATGAACTTCTTCCATATGTCCCAATGGCTCGAATTTCATTTGTTTCTCATCAGTTGATAAGGTATCATCCAAAACTAAAGAATTAGGGGTAGGTTCGGTACTTACTTGGTAATCATCTATTGAAATGCCAATTTCTTGCTATGGAGTTTCCTCTTATGTCTTCCCAATCCTAGCTCATCCCTCGAGGTTCCTATTGGGGTTCCTAACAAGTCCAGTAGCTCAGTGTCCAAGACACTTTCGACCTCATGGTCACTCTGCGTAAGGTTTTGAATTGAAGCATCGAGACCTACAGTAGATGCTTTCTCAGGTTCCCTTTCCTCTGTAATCTGAAATTGAGTCACAAGGGAAACCTATGAACTCTCCTGATCATCATATATGGTTATCAAGTCGAACAAGGGGTTTGGTATATTTTTCCTACCCGGTGTCCTTGATATGTCAAGATGGGTTGAAATTCCCCCTGCTGATCTAATCTGCGGTGATGGAACTTCAGGGTTTTCTGGCTCGACTATTTCTTCAAGTTGTATTGGCTCTAAGGCACTTGGCTCTCCTTTTATTGCATTTGTTTCATCAACATGGATGGTCCAAAGAGGCCACCTAGAGGAACGACCACCCGGGGCGCACAAGTCAATCACCTGGGCGCAACACATATTCAACTTTTCATGATTAATTAAATATATGTAAATAAATGGTTCCCTTAGTATATAATGTGGAACAAGACTCAAACAAAGGATTCTTACCTTTTATTTTGAAGCTATGTGTTTCATTTGTTTTATTTTTTGAGTTTTCATTTTACATTCACAACAATTTCTTTTGTAGGGTTTCTAAAGAATAACCAGTGTGCCTTCCTTCATGGCTACTTTCTGGTGACTCCGTTTTCCATGATTCTAGTTCTGAGAGAAATATTATCCCATTAGCTAGCCACTCTCTAAGGGATCAAATCGTTTCCTTCAAGTTTTCTGAGGTAGAAGGGAGAGCGCACCAACTGGGGTTTGCACCCTTACTAGTTTCTCCTTTGTTGGGATGAAGTGAGTGCACCCTCTTCTATGGTTGCATTATGCTCCTCCCACTGATACTCAAAGGTCACTCTAATATATCAAAATCCTCTTTTCCACTCTCGTATTATCCCGGTTTGGATCCCCATTGCTTGGTCACCCAAACCAATGTGCGCCCCCATTCAGATTTGTGCCCCTGAGGAGTTTTTGGTCGGAATATGGATTATGTCTTGCGTGGTCACATTATCCTACAGATTGCCTTCTTAGGAATATCAATTGGTATTAGAGCCTCAATATTAATGGAAAATCTTCCGATCTTGAATATTGGGCTAAATTTGTTTTGGGGGTTTTCATGAAATAGTCTATATTTTGCCTATTCGAGGGTTTCCATTTTAATGCAAGAAGATCAATATATATCATAATCCCCAAGGGCACCCAGGTCTCCATTGCAATAGAGAGGAGTTCCATAGATCTAAAACAATACATATCTCTCCCTCTAGACTAGTTCAGGTCCGTTGCTTCAGGGTTTTTCATCCTTTGTTGTCAAAAGAGAGTCCTTTGTTCATCATTTTAAACTAGGGGAACCTTTGATATTCAACTGGCCTCACAATGCCTCGATGCAAAGATCCTATGGCAGTCGAATCAGATTCCAACACATCAAATCCCATCCAAGATCTTGCCTCTGTCCTCAATGAGATGCTCAGAATTAAACAACAAAACAATCCAGACCCCTTCCTATTGGACACTCGAATCCAACTACCCAAATATTTTGGTCAAACTAATGGAGAAATTGTGGATTCTTGGATCCATATCCTCTCCACCTATTTCAATACATGTCCAAGCCTTACTGAGGAAATAAAGATCCAGATTTCTACCTTGCAATTAGAAGGACTGGCACAAACTTGGTGGGATACAGAGCAAGAGAAGACCACATTTGTGATAGAGATTGGGGATGCTCCAGAATCCCTTACTTCCAAAACCATCAAAACCTGGGCTCGACTTTCTCAATCTTCGAGAAATCACTTCTACCCACCTGGGTATCTGCAATCCTTATTGATCAAATGCCACCAACTTCGACAACTCCCTTCACAAGGAGTGCAAGACTACATAGAATTCTTCTGGAATATGTGCCTCTTAATTCATATTCCAGATTATATGAGGTACTCATATTAACATTTGTGGATGTTTTATTAATTAAGTTCCGTCGAGAAGTAGATTTTTTTTAAAATCCAACTTTAGACGAAACATTTCAGAGATCTTTGGCTATAGAAAGGAAATTCACTCCTAGAGGTCGTACTCCTCATTCCTACCCCTACACTAACCCCCCTACCTCTCAACCATACAACTCCCATCCGTCAGCCCACTTTCCACCTCCTCAGGATTAAAACACCACACCCAATACAAATACAAGGACACCCCAGTGCTCATTCCACAAAACTACTTCAGAATTCATCATATTGTCGAATCCTCTGAAATCTAAAAACCAACAAAACCTTACTCACTGATCTCATTACGCCTTCCCAAGTAGATGATACTGAAGAATTTCCTCTCGACTATCCCACAAAATTAGATCCCTCACTGCTTCTAATGACGCATGAAGATTCAAACTCATCCACCCAACCCCTCTTCACCCATAACTTCCAAATCAAAAACGCCTTAGATTTACTGATTATGGACAATTGAATCCATAAGAATTTGGTGTCTCAATACCTTGTCAACCACTTTAATCTGGTTACTACTCCACATCCACAACCCTATCAACTCATATGGGTCCAAAAGGATGGTCCTCACCTCTTAGTTTCTAAGCATTGTCTGGTCACTTTTGCCATAGGCCAATTCAAATATATTGTCCTTTGTGATGTCTCCCCCTTGGATTGTGTGGATTTGTTACTTGGTATCCCATACCAAACGCAAAGAAATGCTATCTATCTATCCAAAAACTGCCAATTCAAAATTACCAAAGAAGGACACACTTATATCTTAACTGCAGCAAAACCCAAACCCCCTTCTACCAAAGAACAAATCTCACATGTACACTTAAACCAATGTGTCTCTCTCTATTTGGTGCACCCAATAAGACCAAACAATACCATTCACCATGTTCCTAAAACAATGACTCCCCTCCTCCATGAGTTTGTAGAGGTATTTCAACCTCTATAGGGACTCCCCCCCTCCAGACACATTGACCATTCCATTCATCTCATCCCCTGATATGATTTACCTAATGCCCCTACTTACCGGTTTGCCTCAACAGAAATAGAGGAAATGGAAAGATAACTGACTGAAATCATCAACTTTGGCCACATCCAACCTTCATCTTCTCCCTGTGCTTCTTTCTCATTTTTCATCCCTAAAAGAGATACCTCAGAAATGAACCTTGTCACTGATTACCGAGGCTTGAACAAAGCCACAATAAAACACCTTTACCCCTTGCCTCGGATTGAGGAACTACTCAAAACCCTCCAAGGAGATAAGTGGTTTACTAAATTGAATTTGACAGTCGGCTACCATCAAGCTCGAATGAACCCAAATGATATTTGGAAAACAATGTTCAAGACCAAATTTGGTCTTTTTGAGTGGAAAGTCATGCCTTTCTGCCTCACCAATGCCCCAACCACTTTCATGAGGCTCATCAATGACATCTTCATAGAACATTTGGGTCGATTTGTGGTCATATAATTATATTACATTCTCATATTCAGTCGTACATGGGACACTCACATGCAACATGTCCGACAAATTCTCCAAATTCTCCAAGAACACAAGTTGCAAGTCAAAGCGAAGAAGTCATATTTTGGTCAGACTTCAGTTCCCTATCTCGTCTTTGTGGTTAGCTTAGAGGGTATTCAACCAAATCCATCCCCCATCTAAGCATTGCAGCAATGGACTCTACCTTCTTCAGCTAAGGAGCTCAAAAGCTTCCTGGGTGGCATCAATTTCTATAATAAGTTCATTCCATCTTTTTCACATCTTGCTCAACCTTTGCATCAGATCTCAAATACTTCTTCTACATTCATATGAACTAAAGAAGAAACTAGTCACTTTGCTCATCTCAAAGATATCCTCTTCTCATCCCCTATTTTACATCTACCGGACCTCTCCCAACACTTTGATATTGATTATGATGCCTCACAATATGCTATTGGTGCCGTACCTAAATAGGGAGGACACCCCATTGCTTACCACTCTGAAACCCTATCTGAGGCAAAGAAAAATTATAGTACCTATGACAAGGAATTTTACAGTCTGGTTCAAGAAGTCAAACAATGGAGGCATTATTTGTTGGGTAAAGAAACCATTTTGCATACAGACCTCTTGGCAGCCATTTCACTTTTTATCCTATCTCTATAAGCTTCCTACCCAAGTGTTTTGGAACCCTTGATTTTCATCGCAATCTTTGGAATAAAACAACACTATTATTTTGCACAATTGCACAYCTGCCTTTGTTCTCGTTTTCACGACTGCAAGAGTGAAAATTTTGATTTCGAAGTCATGTCAATGGAATTAAAATCGTCACTAGRTTATTATGGTCACTCTTTTCTATGTGTTCATTGCATTTCCAATTATAGTCACACAATTGGAAAGACACAAAAACCTTTRCTCATTTGGCATTTTTGTTGTTGTTAATATGACTTCATTTTTATAAGACTTTGATGATATTCTAGTGATTGTGATTGAATCATTGATTTATGGTGGTTTGATGTAMTTTGATCAAATTCCTTAGCRCATTGGTTTCATGAAAACACATTGACATTGTGGTTAGACCCTCGGTGCAATCATTTCATACAACACATACTTGTTATGATCGAACCCTTGGTGMTGATTTCAAAACATTATTTTGATTTTAAAACCATGCAAACACTATTGTTTATGCAAATTTTTGTGTCGACTTACCATAGTTTTCATTAATTGTTTGAATGACATTGCTTTTAACACATTGCAATAGTAATTTGAATAACCATATGAGTTGTCGATTGTACAGTTGGATATGACTATTTTGCATGGGTTGATTTCGTTTCACCACCCTCACACACTTAGGCATTAATGCCTGCCCTCTATCCTGGGTTACCTCTGTTGGTTTTGGGGAAGTCTGTGAGCAATTTGATCCTGTGTTTACCCTGTCCAAACCCTTGCCCATTTTCTCGACTCGTTGTGTGCCCTTTCCTATGGCACCTGTGGTACACATAGAGCCTAATGGCAACCAAACACTCTTGCTTTTCGACAATACCCGTGAAGATTTGGAAAATAGTGGCTGGCTGGTGTTTATCCAAAGATTTGAGGGTTTTAACCTTTCGGTAGCCCAACAGTTCGCCCTCACCTTCGACGGTTACATGGCTAAGGTCGGAGACATACAACTCGAGCTAAATGAGGAATTCCTCAGTTCGGCTACAGGCTTACTAGCTACAGGGAAAAGGTGGTTTAAGAACTCCAAAGTAGACGAGGTGTCATGGCCGCTCCTATTCACATCAAGGAAGATTGTTAGTTGTGATAGAGGTATTCCTGTTGCTGCGCTCAAACCCAGGTGGCATGACCTATTGGCAATTGTTAAGTAGTTTGTGACCTGCGAAGGTCGTTATGGCTTGGTATTTCTGTATCATCTTCGGTTATTGATGAATTTTATAGACTATCCTCTGAACATGCCATATTATCTTCTATGCAGTCTTTACAAAATGTCCAAATGGTTTAAGTGTGAGAAGGCTGATAGCAGCCTTTTCCATCACTTATTGATCAAACTCATTATCATCCACCATTTGAGCCTTAATGGTGACTGTTGGCAAGATTTCCTATCAAGGAATGGATTTTCCACTCTCGAGTCTATTCAAATTGACAAGGTTGTGGTCACTGAAACCTTGGTTGTGCCTACCGTGCCATCTCCTACCCTTCTACCCCCTGTCAAACCCTCAAATTTCCCCAACTTTGACCTATCTGATACCATGTCTGACCCATGTGCTAAAGACAATACTAAGGTAGTCAAGAGGCTTGTAAGGAAGAAAGGCAAAGGTGATACTGGTGTGAATAGTAAGGGAAAGCAAAATGCAAGATGGATATCCAGATGCGCTAGGAACAAGCCTAAGAAAAATGTTAACCAAAAGCCAATAGTGTTGAGTGAGGACTTAGACTCCAAGATTGAATGTTTCCTGGCCAAGGAATACCCCTATTATCATGGCCTATGCTCTATGGAACCCTATGACTATGTTTCCAACTTACCTCCGTGCCTCAAGAACAATCCTAAATTTCGGGGAATTAAGCTTCACAATGACACCCCTGGTAACTTGAAAGAACCCTCACCTGTAATGCCAAGGCCAAATCAACCACCTTACACTCAATGCAATTCCTATATTGAACGTTATTACACTGACATTCCCCTGTTGCAATCTAAGATTAAATCATTAGAGGAACGAGTTACAGTGATGTCGAAGGAGAACGACAGGCTACAAGCCAACGAGAAGAAACAAAAAACCACCGGTTCAATTGTCTTCAGAAATGTTGAGGCAWCAACGRCCTTTGTCAATTCAAAGTTATCATGATCGAATCATTTTCTTACTACCCAGGTATGTATTTCAACATCGATTTTGTTTTATGAGTTGGTTTGAATTAGTATGAYCGATTGGGTTTGCTTTCATTTAGTTTTGTTYGAATAGATTCAAGAAATGATTCTRTTTTGTTTTGAATGATTATTTTYGTTTTGGATTATGATTGCATTCGATCTGTAYAGAAGATTTGTTTGCTAAACCYGGACACAACTATGTTTTGATTGATACGATTTTGCATTAGCATAGCGATTGTGTTGGCCCTAAGTTAGTTCGATTCATTTCTTTTGGTTTGATTTTGAAACGATTCTGTATGTTTGAACTAGCATAATATTTTGTGTATGTGATGCATTGATATCAGGGATTGGTTTGATAAATACAACGTAATCTATTGATTYAAAAAAKAAAAACAACTTTGTTAGTTTTGCATTTAAAATYGATTCTGTTAAGTGTTGGATTGACATGTTATATCTATATTGAATTCATACCAAAGATTTGTTTGATCYGTCTGTTTCATTTGAGATTGATTCAAAAATGATTTCATTGGTTTCRAATTATCAAAAWGTTTATGTCTGCTCTGAATTGGTAATAAAAAGCATTTGACAGATTGCATATATCCCTTGTTACCATTYGGTTAATTAAACATGATTTCTGTCTGTTTCARATTGGCATAAGGATTTGGTTACTTTTGGCATGAACGATGTGTTTTKTTTTCAATTAMTAATTAAATATTTGTTTAATAGGTCCAATATATTTCTATTAGTTTTGGATTGATTTAAAACGGTTCTGTTTTTAAATTAGACCAGCTACAGAATCACAASATTGTGTAGCTAGTCTTAAAATTTAGATTTTTTTTGTTAATTTTACCAATAAAACATTATCTAAACTTGTCTATTCTTGTCTACCTAYAGGTACCTACGAATTTCATTGAAAAATTGGACATACTGTGGCAGTTTAGATATAGTTTTGTTTGAAGTTGTTAGTCATAGGCAGAAATAGAGAAGACTTGGGAGATTGTTCCCAGATTTTTTGTAAACTGTTTTGATAATTCCCACAGGGATGTTTTACCCTGTGGCCTTTAAATACTTGTTATTTTTTGTAAAGAAACCATCATCACTATTGGGAGAACAAGACTATGGATTTATTATGATACAGACTTGAATGGAAGTCGATCTTTTGTAACAACTTTAGCTTTCAATTCATCATACTTTCGTTCAAGTTTTGTGCATTTTAATTTGTGATTAAGTCATTGACTACTTTAGATATCAAGACTTATTACAGGTTAATGCATTGTGATTTAAATTCTATCCATGTCTTATGTATCTCAGTTTTAGCACAACAATTACTCCGTTTCCATTTAATGAATAAAGGTTTATCTACTTCATTAAATAAATTGTTTTTCTACAGATCTTCACACAGGGATTTATCTCACTATGATGATTTGTAAATCATAATATTGCTATCGGTTTTATGTCTTGTTTGTTCTATCATTTATATTCAAAGAGAACTGCTGCTTCTTGTTTACAAGAAGTTTGTGGAAAATATGGTGTGAGTTTCCTCCCATCGAATAGCTGAATCGAATACCGTACACAGGACAAATAGGAAGCGTTATTTCAGGTTAGTTCTTTATTTGTTATTTAATAGTTAATAAATCTGAGAATTCTCATTAGTTTAGATAGATACATGGTTCAGTTTTACAGTTAGGATTATTATTTTAATTACTCAGCTTAGTTAGTTTTGTTTATTTATTTATTTTCACATAAAAAAAAAAAAAAAAAAAAAAAAATAGTTTTGTTATCATACGACAATTTACAAATGATTTTTGCAGGTTTTCATTTAAATCTGTAATCTGTAAATATTGTACATTTGTGATTAAGATTTAATTGTGTTGATAGCTGATAATTAATTTCACAGAATTATTGTTGTATAATATTAGACAATAGACTGTATATATTTATTTCAGATTTGTTTATTAGTTAGCTTTAATTGTTGTTTTCATTTAGATTAGTTCCTTTAGTTAGTTTCTTTCATTTTCCTAGGACTTAGATCAGCCAACAGAGCCGCTAAACCTATCAGGCTAGATCATTCCAAACAATTTGGGTTATTTAGACAACCCCGGACCAGATCCACTCTTCCACTTGGTGAGCGTTCATATTCACCCATCAACAAATGGTGCTAGAAGGAGGGCCTGCAAATTATTAATGGCATGAGGCGGGTGTAAGACTCCTCCACCACCCAACTTCTCACCTATAGTGAAAAGAAGTCATTCAAACGATAAACTCGTCCCTCAAACAACAACCACATCAAACGACGATCTATGGATCACTGTTGAACCAGTAACCCCAAATCCTACAGGTGGTGACGTATGAGAGATTGTCCGCCAATCTCTTGTAAGAACACATAGTGCCTTCGCCCGTTTAAGGCAACCAAATTAGCCTTTGGACCAACCTTTAGATTTCTCTTATATCAGAGAACAACTTGGAGGCACTAACCTCACTTTGAACCCTACATATCCAATCCTCACTCTTGCTGCAGGAGGATCTAGAATACCACCCTTACCTCCTCCATCATCTCCTTCTTCTTCTGGAGAAGACTCTTTTGACGAAGGTAGTTCCCCTTCTCAGCCTTCCACACCGCCTACACCAGTGGCCAACCAGAACAATCCTGCCAAACCCTGGCTCAACCAGGATGCTATAGCCGTACCTGGGCCTCAACATCCCTTACCCAAACATCCGGATAAGTGGCTTCCCAAGTTTGACGCTGACTCTAAACAGATCGTAGAAGATCACATTAAAAAGTTTATGTTAGCCATTAGACTCCGTAATGTCGAGCATGAAGACGTAGTTTGTATATTGTTCCCCTATACTTTAGAGGGAAATGCCTCTACTTGGTACTTTGCCCAGCAACCCCATACCATCATGTCTTGGGAGAAGTTCGAATCCTGCTTTATGGAGAAATTCGGTGACGATACGTCCCCAGAAGTTCTAGTCATGGAGCTCTCCAACTTAAGAATGAACCCAAAAGAGAAAATTAAATACTTTAATCAAAGATTATTAACACTTAAGAACTGAATCCCTACAGATTCCATGCCTGCCGAGAATCTTATCATAGCATACTAGACTAAAGCTTTGCATCAAATTATAGCCATTTGGGTAAAATGATCTAAGAAAGATAAGTTGTTAGAGGATTTTGAAGAAGCCAACCATATTGAAAAAGACATCCTTAGTTTAAAGGAAACTACTAGAAACGAAATAGAGACTAGTTCATCTTCCAAAAAGAAAATCGAAATCCTCCCTAGACCTGCTCAAAATAAAACACAACTTGAAAGCAAGGATTTAGAAAACTTAACTAAAGTTGTTCAAAAACTGTCAAATCAAGTTATAGATTTGAAAAGGATGGCTGAAGAAGCTTCTTCGAGCAAAGGGCCCTACAAACCCCCGTTCAGGAAGCCTTTTCCCACCAACCGACCTAATCCAAATACCGAAGGCCTAAATCTAGAAAGTCTGTAGTTCACCCTTCAAACAATTCTAGAAGCCCAAGATAAATTGATACCTCCTAAGATTCCTGAGGAGGTTGTTGAAAAAGAGATAGTTCAAGACAAAGAATCTTCTTCGAACATTTTTGGACACTTCTCGGATAGCATTTTTCAAGATAACTTCGAGACAGTACATCCCTACAATACTAGAAGTAAGACAACAAACAAACCTTCTTCCGAAAACACTACGACTTTGCCCCCGAAGCAGTCTAGACCAGTTGAGACTAAACAATGTCATGTAAACCCTAACTTAGATTATGATTTAGTTGAAGATCTAAAGAAGTTAAGGGCTAACATTTCTTTTTATGAATTATTAAAATTTCCATTTCTGCTACAAAAAATGTTACAAAATATTGCAGAGAATAGTAAAAATGGTAATTCAAGAATCAACAAGGTTGTTCAGAACAAAGTTCCTCAGAAGACTTAAGCTAAGAATACTCCTAATCCTCACGATAAAGGAAGCCTTCCTGTAAATAATGTAACAAATGTAGATAAGTTAGCTTTAGAAACTGCGAGTAAAAAGCCATAAACTTCCACACTTAGTACTTGCAGGAATGTCCCTCCATTTTTGTTAACTTTCAAAATCTTTAATAGAAACATGCACAATTGTATGGTAGACTCAAGAGCGTCATCCAATGTAATGCCATGGTCTATGTGTCAGACGATTAATGCTGAAGTTGAACCATCCACTCTAAAAATCATTCAACTTGATCGAACTAGTGTTAAGGTTATAGGGGAATTAAGGAATGTGCTTATAAGATTATCGTCTAACCCCAAAGTTCATCAAGTCATTGATATTATTGTTGTGTATATTCCAAAAGTGTATGGTTTGTTTTTAAATAGGGACTGGTCGGAGCAACTACACGACTATTTCGTGACAGATTGGTCTCACCTGTGCCTTCCAGAGAACGACAAGCCCAACAATATCAAGGTAAATCGTGAACGCTACCTAAAGTTCACGGTTGCAGATTTAAATGATCTCAATGAACTATTTACACCTTCTGCTAATTCACCCAAAATACAAGGGATTGATACCTTTTTTGGCAATTTCATGGCCGAGGATTCAACTATCATTGATCTGAAACAACAGTCTGATATTGTAGCATATGTGCAACCAGCAGCTTCTACACAATCATCTCATGCACCCGATAAAAATAAAATTTGGTCTCTTTATTTTGACGGGTCAAAGTCCAAAGAAGGAGCAGGTGCAGGCTGTGTTATTATTGATCCCTCAGGTAACAAAACTCTGATTGCATGTAGGCTAGAATTTGAATGTACTAATAACACAGTAGAATATGAGGCTTTACTGCAAGGTCTCAGAAAAGATTTAGACATGAACATTCAAAACTTGGTTGTCTTTGGCAATTCTGAAATCGTGGTTAGACAGGTAAGAGATTCTATCCACTATCTGTCTTCGCATCTTAAAAGCTACCAATTCGAGGTATGGAATTTAATGAATAAATTTTTTTCTTTCAATATAAATTCTATTCCTAGATTGAATAATTCTGAAGCTGATCTATTAGCTAAAGTAGCTTCCAAACTCTTTCCTGCAGAAGGATTGTCCCCGAACGCATTCTTCGTCGAACTTTTGTTTAGGCCATCTGTTCCTGACAACATCATGAATTGGAGAGTCTTCGACGACGATCAACAGATCATTATCTTCCTACATATGGAAGAAACTTTTCAAGGCGCGACGATCGACGAATGCACTCATGATGACAATTTGCGCAATTTCACGGTAATACCAGATCCAAGAACTCCTGAATCTTCATCGGACATGGTAAATTCGATCCCTAAATATGTAGTTAGATTAGAGAAATTTTATGATCTTCAAGAGAAATTCAAAAAATCGGTCAACTGTAAAACCAATAGTTCCTCGTTATTGTATGAAAAAGTCAACTCAGGAACTAATGACAATCCACAGTGCATTAATTTAGAGGTAGGGTGTTCTGAATAGGAAAAATCCGCATTTATTAAATTATTTAAGGAATTTAAATATGTTTTTGCGTGGACGTATGATGACCTTAAAACTTTCGACCCTAACATCATACAACACGTCATTCCTATGAAACCCCAAACCTTACCCTTCCAACAAAAGTTAAGAAAGATGCACCCTAAACTCGAATCGACTGTTAAAAAAAATTTGAATAAACTCCTAAATGATAAGATAATTTTCCCTGTTAGGCACACTCAATGGGTTTCTAACCTTGTCCCTGTCCGGAAGAAAAGTGGGGAAATCCGACTTTGCGTCGATTTATGAAACCTCAATAGAGCGTCTGATAAAGACAACTACCCGGTCCCACCTATGGAACAAATCCTTCAACAGATATCTGGTTCTGAGAGACTACCCTTATTGGATGGTTTTTCAAGGTATAACCAAGTCCTGATGTCTCCTCCAGACCAACTTAAAACTACCTTCTGCACTCCATGGGGTACCTACGCTTACAAGAAAATTCCCTTTGGAATGATTAATGCTGGTGCCACTTTCCAAAGAGTGATGGACATCACTTTCCGAGGATTAATCAATCAATCTGTCGTAGTTTACTTAGATGATGTTACTGTATTTTCCAAAACTAAAATGACCATATAGCTCATTTAAGAGTTGTTCTACAACGATGTCGTAAATACGACATTTCCTTAAATCCTAAAAAATCTATCTTCGCAGTAAAACAAAGTAAACTCTTAGGATTCATTGTGTCAAGCAAAGGGATGATTATCGACCTTGAAAAGATACAAGTCATCTTGAAACTTCCTCCTCCCTCATCCAAAAAATCTATGCAGTCTTTCCTAGGCCAGATAAACTTCATCATGAGATTCGTCCCCAGTTTCTCTGAGATGGTCAGACCTTTACAGAATTTAATTAAGAAAGACACACAATATCATTGGGGACCCTTAGAAAATCAAGATTTTAATTCAATAAAAAAGGCCATAATAGATTCTCCTTCTCTCATGAGTCCCGACTTTTCGCAAGACTTCACTCTCTACATTTTTTCTTCTGACCGTTCCTACGCTGTTGTCCTAACTCAAAAGAACGCCGAAAACAATGAAGTACCCATTGCCTTTATGAGATCTGCTTTCAAAGGCACATAACTTAATTACCCAGTGGTAGATTAGCAAGCCTACACTATTTTCAAATCAGTCAAGCACTTCCGATGTTATCTTTTGAAATATAGGATGAAAATTATTGTCCCTTACCCAGCCGTCAGGAACCTGTTAGTGCAGAAAGAATTAGGTGAAAAGAGGGGGAAATGGGTTACCTCCTTGCAGGAGTATGACATAGAAATCACCCCAGCTCAAATAGTGAGAGGCCAAGGGATGTGCAAGTTAGTTGCTGACTCAACAACAGGACAACAAGAAGAAAACGATATGTCAAACCTAGGACAACACAATCAAAGTGCAATCTGCTGTGTACAAAACTCTGTTAGTCCATGGTATGATGATATAAAATTCTATCTTGAACATGGGTCAGCCCCCCGTGACCTGGATCCCACTAAAAGAAGAGTGCTAAGATTAAAATATGCCTCTTTTTAGTTGATTAAAATTATTCTGTTTCGTCAAAATTTTGATGGAGTACTAATGCGTTGTCTTGACAAAGATGAAGTAGAAAAAGTCTTACTATAATTGCACGCAGGAGAATTTGGTGGGCATTTTGGTGGTGACACCACTGCCCATAAAGTTTTGAGAGCCAATTATTACTGGCCCACACTTTTTAGGGACTCCCATGCCTTGTGCCGCAAGTGTATTATTTGTCAGAAAGCATATGGGCGCATACAGAAACCAACCTTTCCTTTGCAGCCTGTTTCAGTAGACTCCCATTTTCAACAGTGGGGCCTTGATATCATAGGTCCAATCAGTCTTCCATCCTCATAGCAGCATAATTTTATCATAATAGCCAAAGATTATTTCACCAGGTGGTCTAAAGCTGCCGCATTAAGAAGTGTCAATACCAGTCAGGTAATTGCCTTTTTAAATTCAAATATTATTACTCGTTTTGGTATCCCTAACTGTTTAGTATTCGATAACGCCTCTTATTTTTCATCTCTTGAGATGAGTGAATTTTCTCTAGAAAAAGGAATTAAATTGAAGTATTCTGCCAGCTATTACCCTCAAGACAATGGATTGGTAGAATCAACAAATAAGAATCTGATTAAAATCATCAAGAGAACGGTATCTGAGAATCAAAAAATTTGGCATAATGCACTGTTAAACGTAATCTGGGATGATAGGGTAACACCAAAGACTGTTGTAGGTAACTCTCCCTTTTTTCTCATCTATGGTAGAGAAGCAATTCTGCCACCACACATTCTTCTTCCCTCACTACAACTATCACAGAAAATACAAGAAGAAGACTGTCCCCATTTGGAAAACTGAATTAACGCTTTAATAAAACTAGAAGAGGTAAGAGCTCAAGCTAACCGTAAGTTAGATCAACATCAACTAGTGGTCAAATGTTGGTTTGATGCCAACTTTGCCTCTGATAGGAACTTCGAAGTAGGTGACCTTGTCTTGAAATGGGACAAACCGCATGAGGGGAAGGGAGAGCACATGAAATTTCAGAACTTATGGCTTGGACCATTTTTAATTGTTGAGAAATTGGGTCCCAGCTCTTTCTGGTTACAGAATCTAGAGGGATAGCCAGATACCTATACGGTGAATGGCCAAGATATGAAAAGATTTTTCTCTTGATGACAACCCTTTGTATACTATGTAAATATTTTTCTTTTGTGTGCTTTTCTTTTACTGTTTTGGTTTTGATTTTTCCCCTTGTACTTATCAGTTTTT
>JZKD02S0531292.1:5308-16622 GCA_000966675.3 Picea glauca
CAGGAGTGTCATTGTGTCAAAACTATTCCTGCATCTTATTCTTGACCAAAATCAACTAAAAGATGAAAAAGAAATAACAATCATGACATAATTAAGTTTACAAAGTTTAAAACATTAGAAAATAAAAAGACAGGATTGTAAAAGCAACAGGAAACTTATCAAGAAGGAAGAATAAATCAAACTACTGTAAAAGAGGAAATGAAACACAGTGGAAAAATAAAAGCATATCTAGACCTACTAATATACAGAAAATCCAAACAACATTGAAACTTTTCAAGTTGGTTCCACATAACGTTTCAAGTGAGAACCATTAGTGATGTAGATGAACAGTCGCTCTTGTAAATATTTTAGAATGTAAGAGTTAGTACCCAGGAAAAAAGTGATTTTAAAAGGACCCAGACACAACACTTGAAAATATGAGGTAATTAACAGACCTTTAACATACACAATTAGATCATCAAGATAGATATGAATAACTTCACCGATCAATTCATCAAGAATTATTTGAATAGGTCTTTTAAAAGTGGTACTTGCATCAGGCAAGACATAAAGCATACGGTCATAAGTCATGGTACCCCAATTAGTAATAAAGTTGGTTTTATATTTATCTTCCCTTTTTACTTTGATTTGATTGAAATCGAAAAAACCATCAAGTAAGGACATCATTTGTGACTTTGCGACTTGTTGCAAAAACACTTTTATGTTAGAGAGAGGAAAGTGATCCTTTATACTAGATTGATTTGATGCGCGAAAATAAACGCCTACTCTAATCTGGCTAGTTGTTTTCCAAACAGAAACCAAATTGGAAACCCATTCAAAATACTTGACCAGAAAGATGATTCCAGCCTTCAAGATTTTTCCAAATAGTTTCTTCTAGTGCAAGGTTGATAGGTCTTTGTTTTTGCATAACTAGTTTTATGCTTTCCTTTATGGGGATGGCATGTTGTATAAGACCAAGATCAAAACCATGAAGATCCTCATAAGACCAATCAAAAAAATCTTGAAATTCACCAAGTAGCTCGACAAACTTCATTTTCTCTTCATCAGAACATTGGTCACCTATTTTAACATTCTTTGGAGACTCGGGTGTCCCAATGTTCAAGGAGATGGTTTCACCCACCTTCCTTTTTGACTCCTCTTCTTTGTTTTTCTCTTTATTACCTACATCACTTGATGAAAACAAACTCTCTAGAGGAGTCAAACCTATAGGAATCTTGTTATCTTCTATGGATATGATTTCCTTGGGATTATAGGGTTCATTTTGGATGAAAGCACATATGCTCTCATCACTAGGGAAGACCTACCAAGATTCTATATTGTCAGGATATGCGGATGATATAGAGATTGAAAAGTACAATCAGGTCTATGTGGCAGAAGTTGTCGATTTGGAGAGGCTACAAAAACAACTAATCGATCATCCATTGAGTTCAATTCCCTCTTAATGTGAGTGATGTTGAAAGATAATAGGTTCTAGATAAGTGCTCAAACAGTTTGGGTGTATCGTTTCATCAACTTGTTGCTAGGAGAGTAAATCTTATGTTCAAGGTTCACAACAAGCTCAGAATATCCAAAAATGGAAAGGTGACCACAGCCAGGATTATAGGAATTTTCAATTCCTAATAATAAAGCTTAAAATTTGGTGACATTATTTGTGCAAGAAAACTCCAACTTGTAAGAAAAGTTATGAATTTTCCCCACAGGACAGTACAAGATTATGCCAGCTATATTACCTTCACTAAAGCATGAACCATTGAAGTGCATGTGCCACATACCATCATCTAAATCGATATGTTCCAAGGGGATATTATCTTCCTCAGGAAAGATGGAATACACCCCTATGTCATCTTCGATATAGTTCACATTAGGTTGTGGAACACTCTCTATATAAGGTGAAATCCTTCCCTCTCTAAGGACTATAATTTTCTTGCCATTTTGAGGAATGGATAAGTGTGTCTCGTCGAGTGAGAGATATCCATCCATTAAAGATTTCCAATCTCTTCCCAAGATGATTAAGTAATTTCTTACTGGCATGTCAATTACCTGAATGCTAAGGGTTGTCCTTATTTCAAGGTGTGCGCACAAAACTAAGGTCACATCTTTAATCTCACCTATGGTTGTTTGTTGTAGACTATTGTAAGAGAGAATGTTCCTAGCATTTTAATTTGTATAAGACAATCATATCTCTTCCATAATAAACTTCGACATCACACTTGAGCCCGAACGCCATCAATGAGGCAACAATGGGTGATCTTATCCATAATATTTACAAAAATATAAAAAGGGGGATTTTTTACAGGGTACCTAAAGTTATGTACACCTAATATATTTACAGATGAATCCTCTTCATTCACCTCTTCAAAGAGGTTGGATACAATGAAATCTTTTCCTTCCATGAATTTTTTTAGATGCCTTTGTTGTTCAGGGATGGAAACCATGTCCAGGAGGGTGGCATCTGCTTTGAAGTTGGCCAACTGATTCAAAATATTGTATTTGGAAGAGGGGAGAGGGGAAGTTGTTTCTTTACTGTGAGAAACCTTAGGTACATGAATAGTAGTAGCTGGTGAGGATGACCTCGAGCTAGAAGAGTTGCGGGGAGGATCATATTTGCCTTTGGGGGCATAGGATTTGTTCCTAGTATTGATGATCATGACATTTTCTAGCTCTGAAAAATCTACGAAAACGATGGTAGTTTCTGGTCTTTTACCAAATATCTTATCTCTGGCGCTCTTCCTTACCTCACATGTGGCTTCTTCATGGTGTTCCTCACAAAATTTACACTAGCTTCGAGGCATGATAGATTTAGGATGAAATTTATTTTCAATTGGATTTCTAGAGGGGGGTGTAGAAAAGGATGAATCTCTAGGGGTGATAGGGGAGACATTTACTTTTCTCTCATATGCTATCATACTATTATTCATATCTTGTACTAGCTATAAGAAGGTGGACATGTCTGTCTGTTAACTGATTCTCCCTAAGGAAGACCTGTTCTCTCAAGCTATTCCTAATACTCTAAACAGGTATGCAAAATGGAACCGAGGTTATCAATGGATTTTTCCTCAAGACTATGACAACAGGGGAAGGTAATGCATTGTAGTAATGAATGAAAGCGGCTTGTTTTGAGGTCGAATGAGTTCAGGGATCTGATTGTATAACTTTTTGAAACACAAGTTGAAGGACTTGATGGTCTCACCATTATTATAGGCGATGTTATTGTACTCTCGTAACTACTCAACTGGGATTTTAGATTTCCCATAGGTGGACTTGAACCAATAAACTAACTCCTCCCAAGTAGACAGAATCTTAGGAGGAAGATGAAAGAAATCGGTTGCAGCCTTTCCTTCCAAGGAATTGACAAATAAGCACATGCAAGTATCGTTGTCATTGGCTCCTATGTTGTGACAAGCATTAGAAAAAGCCACCAGGTGTTCATTTGTAGTGACAATGTTATTTCTTGAAAACCTAGGGAGATCCTCTTTGAATTTAGGAAGTGGACGAGTAACAGGTGTTAGGTTAAAAGGAGAGGACACATGCCACGATGTGGTTGTGGTGTCTTCTTCAAACTGAAAAAAAACCCATACTTTTTAATGACTTTGGTGGGATTTGTAGTAGATTGGACAGGGATATGGTAGCTATATAGGCTACCAATCATTGACAAAGATGAATACTGAGAGGAGGAATCACTTCCAGTGCCACCAGAGCTACCACTAGATGCCATATTGTGGAAGATAGGTGAGGGAGAGAAATACAAACTAGATGAATCAGACAAATTTCTCCTTAGAGCACTTTGTTGGGTTGATAAGACAATGTTCCTTCTTCCTATTTCAGCAATAGGATTAATTTCCGGTGATAATCCTCTTCTTCTTCTAGAAACACGAGACTCTAGGGATATGAAAGTAAGGCCAAAACTGGAGGAACACAAAGGTTACTGCTGATTTCTAGGTTGTCTATGTCTAGCTTCCCAACGTTCTTAGGCATTAATATCTCGTTAAATTGCTGCCCACGAATGATTAATCTCACCACGAGTATTGGCAGTGTATAAAATGGTGTTGAACAAATTCAAAGGAATGTTGGTTTGATCTTGAAGACTAGGCTCAGTATTGGGCTTCCTTGCAAAAGGCACAGTCATTAAGAAATAAAACAACAAAAGAATCAATATCAGAAAAAATAGATGTATTTGATACTAATCAAGCATAAAAATTAAATAGAGAGATATTGAAGATCTCCCTAGTATGGTCGCCAAATAAATGTTGAGGAAAAAATATGAAATGATCTTACTCAAACATTTCTAGATACTGCTTGGCTAAAGCAAGATAGACGAGAATATCACCCTATGTTTATAGCCAAAAAAATTGATATCCTAATTCATGAGTATTGTTTACAAGTGCTTAGGTTGTTTTTTATAAATAAAAGCTTGCTGAAAAAATCATTATTTATGTAATTTTCTAAACATATCAGATGTTGAAATAAATATAGAGACAGAAGTAAATACACCAAGTCAATAATCAAAATATATGATACATAAAGCAATCCTTTATTTCATTCCAATTCATCAAAGAATCGTTCTCTTTGCAAACTTTCTTGAGGAATTTTTGGACCAAATTCAAACTTAAACATCCCCGATGAAACATACAAAAGGACTTCTGACAAAAAATAAAAACTGAACTTTAAAATCTAGACAAGCTTTCCATAGATTGCTTCCCACTCGACTCTGCACAATATCCTTTTCCAGTCATGAAATCTAATTCACAAACAAAAAACTCTACACAGACTATCAAAGATAGATCAACACCTATGAAAAACAAGTGTCTGAATGATGTAATTCAACCCTAATTCTTGTTGTCTACAATAGGACCCTGCTATCATAAAAAAGAATTAGGCTTCTAATTAGTTAAGGAATGAATGAAAACTGAATTATCTCAACAAAAACTCAAAGAGCAAACCTTAGTATGCTTCTCCTTCTATTCTCATCTTGTTCTTCCCTTTCCTTTTGCCTATAAGCAAATTAGAATTGGTTGAAGTAGTCGAACTAATTCCTTAATTAAGTTAACTAAAACTCAACCAACTTTTAGTTAGGGGGAAAATTAATAAATCATAATAAGGGTTTTTAAATAAATAATAACTAGTAGGTGGGACCCCTTGTGACTCCCTTTAGATTTTAACAATCATAACACATCTAGTTAATTAAAAAAAACATCCCTCCTTGTGACTCCCATCATCACATTCATATTTGACCATTTATCTCAATGATATCTGAAGTTATTTCCAAAATATATCACCCATATATCCAAAAATATTGTGTTGTCCAAAATTTCAGAAGTCAATTATTCTCAACAATTAATAAATAAAAAAACTTAAAATCCATATTTCCCACTCTAGGAGGCAATCCTTCCCTTGTTGTTGTTTTCACCTTTAGATCTCTCTGAATTTGCCTTAGGTTGTGTGGAGCCTTTAGGCCTAATCTTATTGATCACATGGGAGAAATCATCCCTCAAATGCATGCAGGAGGACACAGATTTATCAAAGTCATTGAAGGGTGAGGAAGGGGAAACAATGGCTTTTCCTTTATCGGGGGAATTGTGGGCCTCAGTTTTCAACCTTTTTCTCGCATGATAAGACTGAACTAGTGAGTGGATAGGGGCATCTTGGGAAATTTGATTAATAGACGGGGGAGCAGGTAAAGACAAGTTAGCCTAGCCACGATGTTGGGAGGTTCTCAGGAGGACAATCTCTTGCCATTTGTCATTTTTGGGAACTTCAGGTTACAGTGAGACATGAGGAGGCATGAGGATACCAGGGACCTGCGGGGATCGAAAGGGAGGCCTTTTATGCCTAGGTTGGACCACTTCTTGCCCAATCCAATTAAAAAACCCATCTTGAAATAGATGGCCTAACTCTTGCGAGTTTGCATCAAAGTGTATGGATAATCTTGGCCTTCTAGGGCCCCTGTTCCAATTACCTCTCCCTCGGTTACCTTTGCCATGGCTACCTCTACTGAAAAATCTCATTCTTGTATGCATATTTTATTAGCAAATAGTTTCTTTAACAACCATACATGACAACTCTTTTTAAAATATGAAATAAAATTTGGCTCAACAACATATCAGACTCATGCAATCCAATCCATACAAATTGTTTAATAGTTGTCAATGAGCAGGGGGTGAACAAAGGTTCTGGGGTATGCGAGGAGTTGTATTGAGAGAAAAATGTTAAAATGAGGGGGAAAATATCATGATTACTATTCATAGACAACAAACAATCAACTATAAACCAAAGAATATATCATTGTAATCCATCCCTTCATTCTTAAACTGTCATAATACAAAGTTTCCCTTAACTGTAATTAAATTTTAGGAACAGGGAGTGGATAATGAATATGGGAAGGCGAGGGGATTGTAATTAGTGAAAAGTGAAATAATGGCAGGGGAAAAGAGAAGATACTATTCGAAAATCAGTTAAGTAATCCATAAAAATAGTTTTGTATTTAATGCAAATGATCCAACACCAACCAAACAATTACTGTGATCAATTAAACAATTAATGTGTGTTAATACTTGTTCGTTGTCCACATTTAAATATTCAACACTTTCAATTAACACGGTTTCATCATACCAAATCAATATGCCTTCCAAACATGCTTTATAAGAATTATCTTTCCTCTGATTTCTTCCATTTTATATTTAAAACAAAATTCCAATGAACACACAGTCATTTGTTTCAACTTTGTTCAGCATCAAAACCTTAACCATTGTCCATAAATCAATTCCTCAAATAAAACACAGACACAAGCTCTTCTAAAACATGCATGATTCCATTCTTTCAACCAATTTACCAATTAAATTGAAATAAAACCATACTATTGTAAAACCCATTCCCATATCTGATGGTGCAATCAAACAATATGATGCACGATATCCATAAAACATACACAGAAAACAACCAAGTCACAACTATTAATACTTTAAATTGCAATAATCATGATCGGGCAATTGAAACACACAGTAACAACAACCATCATTTCAATTTATACCATGATGTAGAAAACATACAGACCAACGCATAATGCGAGCATTTATGTGACTTAATCAAACCATGAAATAATGGTGAGTTAAAAATCCAACTTTTACAACACAAGGGCAGTGATTGTATGCCCATTATCATTCCCTTTTAGAACTTCTCTAATCAACCACTTAAACTGTGTTGAGCTATCGATTCAACTATAACAATAAAATAATGTAGTGACTATTTACCAATAATCATTTTCGATTATAACTATCTAATCAACTCTATCAACAGAGATGAGCCAATAATCAACACCACTGTCGATGCTATTCCACCAACTCATAACAGTCAACAAGATACCTGACAATATATAACTGTATCGATTTACCAACATTGGGCTCTGAATAATCAGGGGTTTTCTCAGTGGAACAAACACAGGGAGACCAGAGTCAACCATACAAACAACAAGTGAGAACCCTTTTATACAACATGGTGGACACACATGCCACATAACCATTAGCTTGCAAGACAGGGTGACAATTCAACCTCGGGTAGTAGAGACTATGAACAGAGGAGAAGAGGTTCCTTACTGGCCAGTAACCAAGATAAAAAACACACAAGGGCATAACCCTCATTTTTTTTCCCAAAAGGTTGAATAATGCTGATAGAAATGTAGAGCCCAGGAAATAGGAACCAACCCTAAAGAAAGCCTCTAGGAATAATAACCACCATAACCAACTGTGCAGATACCAATAACATGAAACGAGACCACGACCATGTGGAAAATGATATGCAGTGACCCAAGGTGGTTCAAATCAAACATAGCAACCCCATAACACCAAATATGACCGGGTATGGTTACAATACTCTTAGGAGACGACCAACAAGTCCAAATCGAATGAAAATCTCCAACAAAAACTCATAGAGACAACAAAGAGCCATCACGACTTCCTTCTAACAGAACAACCAATGAAATCGTGTCTTCCACCATCCAATTTTCCATTTGCAATGAATAACACACAAACAACCATTCCAGAAAAACACCACGAGTTTACATAGTTGTCGGCCTTAATAAAAACACAGCGAGTTCATGGATGGGCGAAAAAACATACCTGTAACCAAATGGCCTTAAAAATGAGAGCTTGGTCTAGTAGTTCCTTCCTCGCCTGAATATCGGAGCTTAACCACAGTGGAAATCAAATGAACAATAACCACGCTAGGGTGACAGCCAGTGGGAGGAGTATGGAGTGACGTGCAGTAAATGCACATCGCTTCCATCCTGTCCTCATTCAATTACATAGTACACGCCATCTAGCCAACATTAACCCATTCCATTAATCCATGCATCGAAAATAACATCCATTGTTTGCCAAATGTGCCACCTGATATCATATTAACCATTTCCAAAACATACCATAACATATATCAAGTGCACCAAGGATAACTCAATAAAATCGTGTAGCCACTAACATTGCTAGTTAGGACTAACATCAACCCTTTTTAAATTTCAATTTCTCATAGTATAACATAGCATAGAATAGTTCCTTTCTTAAATTTATTCCATATTTCTTGTATCTCTTGTTATGACTAACATGTGTCTTGTGTAGGTGTAGCATGTAGTAAGTCATGGCACCAATAGCATTGCAATAACATTTAACTTAAGCCATCATGACATAGAATTTAGAGTTTAGAGAAACAATACCAACACATAACATGCATTATCCATCTTCCATTATGTCGCAAATAAAACCAATATTTCACCATCAATCATGTAGAACCTTGTAAGCATCATCGAACAACAACATAAAATGTGTAACAAGACTATCTCTGATCCTCCAATCTACAAGGGGATCCCACCTGCTAGTATTATATATATCATGTTAGCTTATAAATAATAGGCTTTTAGCAGTACTTTGTAGGCAAAATCCTCGTAGCGATTTTTATCGTCAACACCTTTCACTCTTAATGATGGATTCAATGAAATGGACATATTATAGAGAAATAGTCACAAGACAATGATGGATTCAATGAAATGGACATATGACCATTTGGAGGTGTGGAGTTAGTGAAACCATGGTATAAATTTTGGTTAAATTATGGTACAAAGTTTTTATTTAGGATTTTATTAGGGTCTTTTTACCTCTTTAAAAATTGATAGGGGATTTCCCTCTTGGAGAGTCTTCCCCCATTACTTAGATTCATAGATGCAATCCATTTCAATTGAAACTGGGGTGAAACTGCTTGCTACACAAGGGAGAAACTACTTGCTACATGGGCTTGGCTTGAAGACACCTCTATATATTGCACCAGACCACACCACATTATGTATTTGTATGCTATCACCACTTATAGATAGATATAGGCCTTGATATGGCAAGACTCATAGATATTCCAACTGAATATTGTCTCTTATTCCATAATTGCAGATAGATATTATGTATGGTATGTGATATCTTCCTTCATTTAATAATGGAACGGGGAGGAAGGTAGAAAAAACCAACACAAAGATCCCTGGGGTCATAGCCATTAGCTGGATCTACTCATCAACTGACGGCATACAATTTGTATGTATGTTGGTGGACTAATTGGAGGGAAGGAATGTATTGAGTGAATTGCTAGCCATACATTTTTTATCACCAACCATCTGAAAAGACTAACCATTCCACTGATGTCATGCATCTGATCCCTATGGTTGGAAGCCATGAAGGATTACGGGGCAAGGTGATTGATAGAATAGTTTTGTAACTAAAGAAAAACCACCATTAGGTGGGAGGGATATATTATTTCCCCATCGATGGAGGAATGGTTGTTATAGTCCAAAAATGCCTTACCCATGCATACAAGATACTAGCCTTTCCACTTATATAATTTACCAAAATACTGCTGAGGCTTCTTCTTAAAAGCCCATTTTTTGGAAAATGTGCGTGCCCTGCTAAACAGATATCCCGCGTACACATGCGTGTTTCATATTAGTTATCCCACATACACACATGTGTTTCATATTAGTTATCCCGCGTACATACGCGGGCTTCATACTAGTTAGCCCATGTTTACCTCCAAAATTCAAAAAAAAAAATATATAATCGCAAGGAATTTGGCAAAGTTTGAGGGATATCGAGGGTTTCCTAACCATTTTACCCCTTGTAGCTCGTCCCCAAACCGAATAACCATATTTTTATGAGGTCTTTGGGTGTCATTTGAAGAGACAAGCAAGAGAATAAGAAAACTCTGCCAAAATCCCTTCCCCTTCTTAGCCCAAGTTTTTCATCCCTTTCTGAGTTTTGGCCTCATCCTTCTCCTTGGTTTTGGTTTATCTCTTTTTTGGGCCTTGGACATTACTTATGAAAAAGGAACCCCCTTGTAGTACATATTTAATCTCTTTTCAGACTCCCTAAATATGAAAAGATCACTGAGTGACCTTGTTCATTTCACACTCATTAATTTCTCTAGAAAGAACATCTATTTGGAATAAGTTTAACCCTTTTCCGACCAATAGATTATCCAAGAAAAAGGTACACCTCGGGAGATTTGTATCACCAAGAGAGTTCTCCTAAGTTATATTTTATACCTTTTAAGGCTAAGGAGACTAAAATTAGAAAAAGGCTGTGAGTCCATAGTTAAGCTCTTTTCATGATCCTTAAAATTGAAAAGATGGTCGAATGTTATTATCTCAATCACACTCGTTAAAATGGTTTTGAAGAGATGTTTTTTCGGTATTAGTTTAAACCCTTTTCAAACCGATTGGACTAGATATGAAAAAGGAACACTCTATGTAATGACCCCAAGGTCGAGCCCCGTTGTAAATATTGGTTATGAAATTAATTGTAAATATGTTTTATAGGTTGGTGAGCCAAGTTTATATAAGCTAGTAGGATTATGTGATTGTTAGGCCAGAGAGACTAAGGGTTGAAGGCCAAGAGCCTGATTTTGTACATGTATCAATGCAGAACATTAATAAAATATAAACACCGCCGCATCCAGACCGACCATGATGATTGAGTGATGGGGGACTAAGCTTCCACAGAGTGGGCAAGGGATTAGAGGTTGGAAGGTGGGAAAAGGGGGCTAAGTGTTGAGCTTAGGGACTTAAGTCCTTGGGGAATAATATTTTA
This sequence comes from Picea glauca, assembly GCA_000966675.3. Lineage (NCBI taxonomy): Eukaryota > Viridiplantae > Streptophyta > Pinopsida > Pinales > Pinaceae > Picea > Picea glauca. The sequence goes on from JZKD02S0531292.1 coordinate 16,420, forward strand.
ATATTATTCTGAAAGACATGTGAATATTATGTTTTTACCCTAAGTTCTTTTGGAATGACATGTGACTTGCAAATGGTGGAAGGAACGCACTCTAATGGAAGCATGCAGATTCACGGGTGACAAGTGTCAACCCAAGCACATGCAGATTAAACTGCTGAGTTGAGCCGTGATGGGGGTTCCTCCTTCACTCTACCTGACTGTCT
>JZKD02S0531325.1:4758-22964 GCA_000966675.3 Picea glauca
GTCACAAACATCATACTGCCTATGTCGTCTCTCTAACGACATCGTAAGGACACTAAGACACCTCAAAGACTAGTTTTGAAGAAGGAAAATCAATTGAAAGAAGAGTACAAACCTTCTGCCACTGAAAAATCCACTAAAACATCAATTTTGGGAGGGACCGCTCCCATACCTAATGAGAGGGAGCGCTGACACTTTGTACTCCCTTATAGAGGAGTGTTCCAGTGCTATGTGCCCCTTTTGAGGGAGTGATGCCCTTTTTTGGGAGAAATTTGTTTTGTTCGAGGAAATCAGGGGACAATCCCCTCAATATCTGAAGGTAGTTGGGTTCGAATCTTGGGTCAAGGCATGATCTTAGGGTAGATCCACAACTGAAGGAGAGGAATCCTTAACTTATCCCAAAGATCTCTTCCAGTAGGCCTCCTCATGGTAGAAGGATATATGGAGATTGAGAATTATACCAAACTTATGATCTCATAAGTGAGGCACCATTGAAGCATAATCAGTCTAGATTACTTGAGCAAAGGGGTTGGACAAAGAGAACTGGAAGAAGTTGTTTCACCTTCATCAAAGGATTGTAAGTACTCTTTGCTTGTTCTCATTAATACATATTCATGCTTGGCCCGTTTCTTTCAAGTTTATGTTTGTTTCACATGAACTTGTCTTCACTAGATAGATCTGTACTTGAGCTAATCTCAGTAGAATAGGAAGTTTGTTGTATCTTTGTTTGTGCTACAGGACCTATCGAGGATCTTGGGTGTGAAGCTCAACTTGGATTTTGCGAGGACAAACTACATTTAAAAAGGTACACTTTTCTTCTTCCTCTTCATTCATTAGCTTAATTAGATTGAAAAGGATGTCAGTATCCACGTTAAGCACTTTTTTGTCTTGGCCTTATGAGTTTAGAGACCAAGAGGGAATCCGCTTGGTCGTAGGAGGATTCACCTGTAACAGAAATTGACGACTCCACTGGGGAGGGACCTTTGAATTTTTTCCTTCCTACATCTTGATTGACTTTTCTCATTTTGATCTTATTCATACTATGTCCTTGATTCTTAGATTTGTTGGTTGGCCCTTCATTTCATCCCATACACTTTGGATTTCTGAACTTGCTTGAATTTTTGGATTTTTGGGTATTTTTCTGAAAATTTTGAAGCCTAGCACTCCCTTTCCCTTGCTATCAGAGTGCTAGTGCTCCCTGCTGAGCCTTCACAGAGCGTTAGAATGATCTGGTGCCCCTTACACCAGAGTGTTGCCCTCTTTCTGTTTAAGATCTTGCATGAGTTTAGTCTTTGAATTCATTTTTTCTTGTTTGCATTTGCTTAGGGTTCTCATCACCTCAGTGTATCCTTATTTGGGTCTCCAACACCTTGATCTCTGAGAATTCATGATTCTTGTTTGGGTTTGTGACATCATTTTCTTCCTTACCTTGAATAACTCTTTGACTTTGACGATTTAGAGTCAATTTGTCATTTTATTCTCTTTTATCTGACTAAGTGAAATTTTTTTGTAAGGATATTCAGATATATTTTGCACCATTCAATTTTATATTTGAGGTATTTCTCCCAAGAAATTCTTGGTTTTTCAACATCCAACAAACTTCTCCCACCTTCACTAGAAAATTCCCTAATTTTCAAGCATTATGGCTGAGTTTTTTGTCCATTTTTGGACATTTTTCTGAGTTTTTGGGAGCATCAACGCCCCCATGTAGGCCATACCAAAGTGCCAAATCTCCCATAAAGTGTTTTATGGGGTGTTGCATCACTCTTTGCACCCTTCTAGGGGAGTACTAGTGTCTTTTTTGAGTGAAATTGCCTTCTTTTACTCAAATTGTTTCAGCCTGTTTTGTGGAATTCTTTACCAAGTCGTTGTGGTTGGTTTGTGGAGTGGTATGGATTGGTTCTTGATGGTTTTTGATGCTTGTCACTCTCTTTTGTATTGATTAGATATTGAATCCTCTTTTAGAAATGTAAAATTTCCTTTTCTAGCTGCGTTTTTGTCGAGACAGTTTTGAGTGTTTTCTCTTTCTCCCTATCGTTTCTTAGATTCTTCTCTACATTTCATTGTACTCTTTGGATGTTTGTTGGTTTCAGGATCCTTGAATGAGTTCTTGTTAGAACAAGGTTCTACTTTTTTTCTTTCAGTTCTCATTGTTTTGAATGCATTCTTGCTTTTGGGTTGTGAAACTAGCTTGCATTTGAAGTAGCAGAATTGCATGTTTTTTGACATTTTGGGACACTGTGCATCTAAAATGATGAATGTTTTCTCCTTATCATAGCATATCTTTCATAGAAATGAAAAGATTTCATTTTAATATCTTTTCATAACTTCCGAGTCCGTCAAAACACCATATTGTCCATGCGATTTTCCTTTTGAGTAACAATAGCCTTAAAAATCAAGCGCTAAACTAAAAATTGATTAGACATTTTTACATTTTCTGGTAGAAAACCTACATTAGATTAGTTGTAGGGATTTGGAATAGGTATGAAATATAACTTTCCGAAGCTACAAACAAATATAGGATTTTGTGTTAGGGAGCGGTGAAATCCAATTGCTACATTTTTTCCTAGGAAGCCCTTCTCACATAAGGGTCAATCATGAGGTTTCATTAAGACTGGTAGAGTTACTCACCCTTCTTTGTCAGTCTTGGTGTAGATATTGTGTGTATTATGGGGGTCGCTTGAAGGTATACCCACAATGATGAGTGGAATCCTTTCAAGTTGATTTCGGGCTAGATACCCTGCCCTTGCGTGTGGATCAGACTGTCGATTGTTTCGCCAGGCATCATTGTTGTAGTTGGTAACCTTAGTGGCCTATCTCTTTAGGGTCTTTACATAAGGTGATTGTGGAGGGGAAAGTCTTCATGGTACCTGGAATTGACGTTGGCTAGACTCAATCAAGCTCCTTGGAGGGTATACCCATGATTATGTGCGGGAGCTTGCACTAGGGTGTAAGTCCATTAAGCAGGTCGTCAACGTAACTTTTCCACCTACTCTATCTCAACCCCTTCTTGCTTTGTTCCTGAGACGTTGGAGTTCATCACCAACTAGTGTGCTCATTGTGAGAAGGTTTTGTTTGCTTGCTTGATTACTAAATTTTTTAGCATGTGTTGTTTGTTCTCCCTAGCAAAATCTAGGTTGGAGTTTTATTTTTATGGCGTCAGTTCCTAGAATGACCAATGAAGGAACTCTTTTGCCATGGGAACCCTTTTTTTTTCCTTCTTACAAAAATGTTGGTCCTCCTTACATTGCTACTTTGAGCCTTCCAGGTCTCACAATTGGGTTACCGGTATGGTTGTTTTCCACTCCGGTCATCTTGAATGCAGGTGCTTCAGATGTAAGCACACCGCCCACACATCAACCTCATGTCAACCTTTCTCCTTCTTCTCCTGTCAGGTCTCCCTCTATTTCTCCTTCTTCGCCTAGTGAAATCTCTCTATTGAGTAGGCAGATTGATAAGAAGAAGAAGAAACATAAAGAGAATAAGAAGAAGAACCAGAAAGGGAACAAGCCTCCAACTACATCAAATGTTGGATCCAAGCAACCAACTATTGTTAATAGTACTGGGAGTGTTGATGAGGTTGATAAGATTAAAATGAAGAATCTGAAACTCAAATTCCCTTGCAGTCTTTGTAAGGGTGACCATTTTCTGAGGAATTGCCCTGGTATTCCCAAGGTCTTAGAAGTATGGTCCTCCACATCATCGGCCCCTGTTGTTCATGCCAATGATACCCTGTCAACTAGTGACATTAAGGTTGGTAAGAAAAAGATAACTGTAAAATTCTCTTGCATGTTATGCAAAGGTGATCATTATTCTCACCTTTGTCCTCATATGGACAAGGCTTCGTCTCTTTTGGAAAAACTTCAACTTCCAAAAGGTTATCGTAAGCTTTCTCCCAACCCATCATTAGTTGATGGACTGGTCAAACTGGTTCCATCCCCGGTCAATCCGTGTGATTAGGTGGTCAATCTAGTTTCATCCTCGGTTGAACCACTCACCAAATTAGCTGATCCAAATCCGTCATTGATAAACCCCACTTTTCATCTAGAAAGTGAAACCCAAGTGACTGATCTAGTCTCGTCATTGGTTAGTCCCAACCTTCATCCGAAGAGTGTCAAAGTGGTTTGTCCGGTGACTTCATTGGTCAATCCGATTCCTCCTCTAAAGAGTGTCAAAGTAGTTGCTCCGGTTATTTCATCGGTGAATCCCACTCCTCCTTTGAGAAGTGTCAAAGTGGTTGCTCCAGTGACATCATCGGTCAATCCCACTCCTCCTCTAACGAGTGCCAATGTGGTTGCTCCGATTACATCATCGGTCCATCCCACTCTTCCTCTGACAAGTGCCAAAGTGGTTGCTCTGGTTATATCATCGATCAATCCCACTCTTCCTCTGAAGAGTGCCAAGGTGGTCGATCCGATCTCATCATCGATCGATCCTACTCTCTCACTAGAGAGTAAACCCGATTCTGCCAATGTTTTTCTTGTTGAAACATGATCTACCTTGCCGGGGGGCATTCCTCCTTCTCCTATGAAAACCCCTCCAAATAATGAGGCCATCCATTTTGATTGGGGTGTGCTGACTTAACCTCACCTCCCCTCTCACATTCCTTTTAAGATTCCATTTCAGGTTTATGCTCAGGACATTCCTCATATGCTGATAGATGAAGGTTCATCCGTTAGTATTTTGTCCTCTATTGCTTGGCAAGATTTGGGTTATCCTAAGATTGTACCAGTTACCCAGACTCTATTCGCTTTTAAAAAAAGAACCAGTCACCCTTTAGGGATCCTTCCTCAGTTTCCCATAACTTTAGGAGGGAAAACTGTCTTTATTGATGTTATGGTAGTCCAGGACCCCTTGGATTTTGATTTAATCCTTGGGTGAGATTATGTCTATGCCATGAAAGCTATTGTGTTCACTCTTTTTCATGTGATATATTTCCCGCATGATGGAAGAATGGTGACTATTGATCAACTTTCGTTTGTTGGCCCTGACTTGACCATCAACCCAATGAACTCCCTGAATGGGTCTTATATGCAGTCAATATCACCTCTGCCACATGTCAATTATGCGGCGTTGTCTCCCATGACTTCAACTTTCGATGATTTGGACTCGGTAGTTGACATGGTGATCTCTTCGGTAGGGCTATTGGAGCTTGATCTACTTGCCCCTAGCGAGACCCTTGACATGTGTTCCTTCCAGAGCATTCTTCTTCCATCCAGTGAATATCTCTTAGAAGCCATGACCGAGTTTTGTCCCTTGACATGGTGTCCTTCCAAAGCATTATCCTGTTGGAAGCCTTGATCAAGAAGAGTTCACGAGAATAGTTTCTCCTCTCTATAGAAAGCTCGTTAAAAAATGAAATAGAAGTTATGAGCATAGTTTCGCTTCTTTGTGTCAAGCTCGTTAAAAAATGAAGAAAAAATTACGAGCATAGTTTCTCCTCTCTGTAGAAATATTGTTAAAAAATGAAACAGAAGTCACGAGTATAGTTTCTCTTCTCTGTGGAAAGCTCATTAAAAAATGAAAAAGAGGTTAAGAGCATAGTTTCTCTTCTCTGTGGCAAGATCGTTAAAAAATGAAACATAGGTCTTGAGCATAGTTTTCCTCTCTATAGAAAGCTTGTTAAAAAATGAAACATAAATCCGGGGATTGAACCCGGAGCCTTGAGAATAGTTCTTTTCCTATGTCAATCCCGTTAAAAAATGAAACAATCACCTCTCCTATCAGGTCGATTCTTTCTCTAGATCTCATAGATGTCGAGTCGAGTCTTTCGTTAGATCTCATATTTGAACCTTCATTTCATCCACCTGTATCCTTTTTCTCTATCTAGTATAGAAATTGGTGACAACCTCAAAGTCGGTGAATGAATTGAAGCTTGGGGGGGGCATGTCTCCAGCCTTTGATGATCATTCTGGAGTTAAGCCACTACCTTTCAATCTGGGGGCAGAGTAACGAGCTTAGTGTTTGTTCTTTCTCATGCTCGAAAAAACATGAGAATGTAACCAAGTAGACTTTTATCACTTTTTTGGACTCATAAAGGTTATACGAAAAATGAACCCCTTGGAGTCTCCTTTAAGCTATTTTCAAACTCTCTAAACATGAAAAGATTGTCAAGTGATCTTGCTTCCTTTCCCACTCATTAAAAGGTTTGAAAGGGCATCTTTTGAGTGATAATTTATCTCTTTTTCGGCCTCGCAAGACTAACATTACAAAAAAGGACAACATTGGAGTCGTCTTTAAGTTGTTTTCAGACTCTATAAATATTAAAAACCACCAATTTTACCTTCTTTGGACCTGTTAAACAATCATACATTGAAGGGCCCATATAGGACTGAACCCTTTATTCTTCTAGTTCACTAAACAAAGGAAGAGGGACTTACCGAAGGTGAGTCATATCGAGCATGTGTTACCCTCCTTGAGCTCGTTAAATTAAAAATAGGTACTCATCTATCTGGATGGGGGAAAAATTGAAAGAAGAAAGCTAAGCAGTTTTTGAGAACACTACTAGTAACTCTTATAGTCACCCTTGAACATGACATTTTGTCTTTGCATGCATTTTAATCGGCTGAAGCTCTGCATTGAGGCAATCTTCTGAATTTCTTTTACTCCTTTGGGACACCTGACGAAAGTCACAACATCCACTGGATCATCAAGTTTTGGTCCATGTCACATTTCTGCTGTTGTTCCTCAGTGTTCAAGGGAAGTATCTGCCTCGAGAGTCAGCCATCACAAATATCCTATTTCAATACCCGTGTCAGTCAATGTTCATTTGATCCACCAATTACATCTCTATGTCTATTTCATGTCGTTGATGGGAGATACATCAAGGCCCTCCTTCAACGAGTCTATTCCTGTCGACTTCAACACATTATCCAGAACTTAGACTTAGAAACCAGTTAGTACTTTGGGACTTGCATGCCTCAATGGAAGGCCTCCTCACATCCGACAGTGGGTTTACATCATTGACCCCTGATCAGATGATTCAATGGATGTTCAACTTCATCTCATCCATTCACATTCATTGGAATGTATTAGAGTACCTTGGGAATCATTGACATCAATGGTGATCTTCCTCGCACTTGTTAACGATTTACCTCATTGACCAGTAATCAAGTGGTTTCTGCCATGTTTGACATCAGGACATCTACTCACATGGTTATATTCGTACTACATCGAGATTGGTAATAAGACCCTGGGTTGAGTTATCACTCTTATATATACTTTTCCCAGGTTGCGAAGAAGTTATTTTGAACTATGAGACATATACTGTAACATAGATCCACTTTGTATTGGTCGTGGATATGTATTCTCATCTCGTAGATCCACTATGTATTCTTCGTGGATATGATCAGTTCAGGTCATATGAGTATATATGCACATTGTATCTTTAGTGGCTATACCTTTTATCAATATAATTATGGATCCACAGTGTATTTTATGGCGGCGATACCTAAAAAGTCTTTATCACTGAAGCATAGGTATGCTTGCCTTGGGTTTGAAACATGTCATAATATTTTTTTAATGGTTGTGTGCATATTTTTCTAGCCTCTTTGCATCCATACCCTTGCTCAAAAAATTCTACAAAGTACTTCAATCATCATCGTCTTTTGCCTTCACACCTTGGGGGGAAATCTGTTACACATCAAAATCACTGACTGCAATGATGGCTAGTGTCGTCATTATAAATATTGCAAGTGTTGCATATTGGTATCAAGCGTCGCAAACATCATACTTCCTATGTTTTCTCTCTAACGACATCGTAAGGACACTAAGACACCTCAAAGTGTCTTCTTTAAACTCTTTTTAGACTCTCTAAACGTGAAAATAATGTTGAGTGATCTTGATTCCTTTTCAACTCGTTAAAAGGTTTGAAAGGGCATCTTTAGAGTGATAATGTATCTCTTTTTCAGCCTCATGAGACTAAAATTACGGAAAAGGAAAACATTGGAGTCATATTTAAGTTATTTTTAGACTCTCTAAATATAAAAAACCACTAATTTTACCTTCTCTGGACTCGTTAAACAATCATACATTGAAGGGCCCATACGGGACCGAACCCTTACTTCTTCCAGTTCGCTAAACAAAGGAAGAGGCACTTACCAAATTTGAGTCATACTGAGAATGTGTTACCCTCATCGAGCTCATTAAATTAAAAAGAGGTACTCATCTATCTGGATGGGGGAAAAAATGAAGGAAGCAAGCCAAGCAGTTTTTGAGAACATTACTAGTAACTCTTATGGTCGCCCTTGAACACGACACTTTGTCTTTGCATGCATTTTAATCCACTAAACCTATGCACTGAGCTAATCCTCTAAGTTTCTTTTACTCCTTTGGGTCACCTGACGAAAGTCACAACATCCACTTCATCATCAATTTTTGGTCCATGTCACGTTTCTGTTGTTGTGCCTCAGTGTTCAAGGGAAGTATATGCCTCGAGAGTCATCCATCACAAATATCCTATGTCAATACCTATGTCAGTCCATGTTCATTTGATCTACTAATTACATCTCTGTGTCTATTTCATGTTGTTGATGGGGGATACATCAAGGCCCTCCCTCGACGAGTCTGTTCCTGTTGACTTCATCACATTATCTAGGAGCTAGACTTAGAAACTGGTTAGTACCTTGGGACCTGCATACCTCAATAGCAAGCCTCCTCATGCCTGATAGTGGATTTACATCATTGACCTCTGATTGGATGATTCCATGGATGTTCAACTTCAACTCATTCATTCACATCCATCATAATGTACTAGAGTACCTTGGGAATCATTGTCATCAATGGAGATCTCCCTCTCACTTGTTAACGATTCACCTCATTGACCGGTAATCAAGTGGTTTCTACCATGTTCGACATTAGGACATCTATTCACATGGTTTGATTCGTACTACATCGGGATCGGTAAGAAGACCCTGAGTTGAGTTATCACTCTTATATATACTTTTCTCAGGTTGCGAAGGAGTTCTTTTGAACTATGACACATATACTGTAACATAGATCCACTTTGTATTGGTCGTGGCTATGTCTTGTCGTCTCGTAGATCCACTGTGTATTCTTCATGGCTATGATCAGTTCGGGTCATAGGAGTAAAATATCCACATTGTATCTTTAGTGGCTATAAATTTTATCCATATAATTATGGATCCACAGTGTTTTTTATGGTGGCCATACCTAAAAAGTATTTATCACTCAAGCATAAGTATGCCTACCTTGGGTTTGAAACATGTCATAATATTTGTTTGATGGTTGTGTGAATTTTTTTTTCCAGCCTCTTTGCGTCCATACCCTTGCTTGAAAAAGTATACAAAGTACTTCAGTCATCATCATCTTCTGACTTCGCACTTTGGGGGGCAATCTGTTACACATCAAAATAACTCATTGCAATGATGGCTAGTGTTGTCGTTACAAATATCGCAAGTGTCTCATATTGGTTGCAAGTGTCACAAACATCATACGGCCTATATTGTCTCTCTAATGACATTGTAAGGACACTAAGACACCTCAAAGACTAGTTTTGAAGAAGGAAAATCAATTGACAAAAGAGTAAAAACCTTGTGCCACTAAAAAAGCCACTAAAACATCAATTTTGGGAGGGACAACTCCCCTACCTATTGACAGGGAGAAATGGCGCTCCATACTCCCTTATAGAGGAGCGTTCCAATGCTTTGTGCCCCTTTTGAGGGAGTGATGCCCTTTTTTGGGCGAAATTTGGTTTGTTGGAGGAAATCAGGGGACAATCCCCTCAATATCTGAAGGTAGTTGGGTTCAAATCTTGGGTCAAGGCATGATCTTAGGGGATATCCACAAATGAAGGATAGAAATCCTCAAGTTATCCCAAATATCTCTCAATTGGTTAGGCCTCTCCAAGCCTATATAAGAAGGCCTCCTCATGGTAGAAGGATATACGGAGATTGAGAATTATACCAAACTTATCATCTCATAAGTGAGGCACCATTGAAGCATAATCAGTCTATATTACTTGAGCAAAGGGGTTGGACAAAGAGAACTAGAAGAAGATGATGTACCTTAATCAAAGGATTGTAAGTACTATTCATTTGTTCTCATTAATACATATACATGCTTGGCCTGTTTCTTTCAAGTTTATGTTTGTTTTACATGAACTTGTCTTCACTAGATAGATATGTAGTTGAGATAATCTCAGTAGAATAGGAAGTTTGTTGTATCTTTGTTTGTGCTATAGGACCTATCGAGGAGCTTGGGAGTGAAGCTCAACTTGTATTTTGCAAGGACAAATGCCATTTAAAAAGGTACACTTTTCTTCTTCCTCTTCATTCATTAGCTTAATTAGATCTAAAATGATGTCAGTGTCCATGTTAAGGACTTTTCTATCTTGGCTTTAGGAGTTTAGAGACCAAGAGGGAATCCATTTGTCCGTAGGAGGATTCACTTGTAACATAAATTATACATCAAGGCCCTCCCTTGACGAGTTTGTTCCTATTGACTTCAACACATTATCCAAGAGCTAGACTTAGAAACATGTTTGTACCTTGGGACCTGAATGCCTCAATGGTAGGCCTCCTCACATCCGACAGTGGGTTTACATCATTGACCTCTGATCAGATGATTCCATGGATGTTTGACTTCAACTCATTCATTCACATCCGTCGAAATGTACTAGAGTACCTTGGGAATCATTGACATCAATGGTGATCTCCCTCGCACTTGTTAATGGTTCACCTCATTGACCAATAATCAAGTGGTTTCTACCATGTTTGAAATCAAGAAATCTATTCACATGGTTAGATTCATACTAAATCGGGATCATTAAGAATACCATGGGTTGAGTTATCACTCTTATATATACTTTTCCTAGGTTGCGAAGGAGTTCTTTTGAACTATGATACATATACTGTAACATAGGTCCACTTTGTATTGGTCGTGTCTATGTCTTGTCCTCTCATAGATCCACTATGTATTCTTTGTGGCTATGATCATTTCAGGTCATAGGAGTATAAGATCCACATTGTATCTTTAGTGGCTATACCTTTTATGAATATAATTATGGATCCACAATGTATTTTATGGCGGCCATACCTAAAAAGTCTTTATCACTCAAGCATAGGTATGTATGCCTTAGGTTTGAAACATGTCACAATATTTGTTTGATGGTTGTGTGTAGTTTTTTTTCCATCCGCTATGCATCCATACCCTTTCTCAAAAAATTCTACAAGGTACTTCAGTCATCATCGTCTTCTGACTTCGCACTTTGGGGGGGAATCTGTTAGACATCAAAATCACTCATTGCAATGATGACTAGTGTCGTAGTTACAAATATCGCAAGTGTCTCATATTGGCTGCAAGTGTCACAATTGTCACAAACATCATACTGCCTATGTCGTCTCTCTAACAAAATCGTAAGGACATTAAGATACCTTAAAGACTAGTTTTGAAGAAGGAAAATCAATTGACAGAAGAGTACAAACCTTGTGCCACTGAAAAATGCACTAAAACATCAATTTTGGGAGGGAGTGCTCCCCTACCTACTGACAGGGAGTGTTGGTGCTATGTAATCCCTTATAGAGGAGCATTCTATCACTCTATGCCCCTTTTGAGGGAGCACTGCCCTTTTTTGGGTGAAATTTGGTTTGTTGGAGTAAATCAGGGGACAATCCTTTTAATATCTGAAGGTAGTTGGTTTTGAATCTTGGGTCAAGGCATGATCTTAGGGGGTATCCACAACTGAAGGAGAGGAATCCTCAACTTACCCCAAAGATCTCTCAAGTGGTTAGGCCTCTCCAAGCCTATAGAAGGAGGCCTCTTCATGGTGAAAAGAATATGAAGATTGATAATTACACCAAACTTATGATCCCATAAGTGAGATGTTATCAAAGCATAATCAGTGTAGATTACTCGAGCAAAGGGGTTGGACAAGGAGAGATGGAAGAGGCTATTGCACCTCCATCAAAGGATTGTAAGAAAATTTTACATGTTCTGATTAATAATCAATGCTTGGCCTGTTTCTTTCAAATTTATGTTTGTAACACATGAATTTGTCTTCAGTAGATAGATCTATGTTTGAGCTAATATCAATAGAATAAGAAGTTATTTGTATGTTTGTTTGTTTTACAGGACCTATAGAGGAGCTCAAGATTAGAGCTCAGCTTGGAATTTGCAAGGACAAACGCCGTTAACAAGGTACATATCCCTTTTCTTCCTTTTTGTGTATTGGTTTAATTAGATCTAAAAAGGATGCCAGTGTCCATGTTAAGCACTTTTCTATCTTGGCCTTAGGAGTCTAGAGACCAAGAGGGAATCTGCTTGTCTGCAGGAGGATTCACCTATAACAACTTTCCATGGAGCAAAGTTCCTATGATAAGTTGGATCCTGGGTGGTATTGATATTATTTGTCTAGTTAAAACTTGGGAGCATGAAGAGTCTAAGGTCCCTAACATAGAAGGATTTTTTTTGTGGTCAGAATGGAAAAAAAAGTTCCACCATAGAGGGATATGAGGCGTAGATTGTTATAATAGAAAGAACATTTCTCCTCACATTCAACTTCATAAAATCAACCCTCTTAATCAATACATTTTGATATAACTTTCAGACACCAATTCTAAGAAGATGTATATCGAAATTTTCTATTTTTCACCTATTAATTCAACTTTTTATAATAAAAACAATCTAGATAGAAATTGTCCCTAAAATAATTTATAACAAGATGTTTATAGTTTGAAAAACGATGTAATATCCTCATGCTAGGAGACTTTAATGCTAGGAATGCAACTAAACAAGATACACTTTTAAGAAATGATTCCAACCATAATCCTTTATGGCTAGATGAGGACCTTGTTTTGGATAATATCTACAAAAGAAGCTCTCAAGAACTAATTGAGAATTTTTTTGGTACTGAGTTAGTTAATCTCTACATCTCTCAAGACATAATAATTTACAATGGATTAATTAAGTGGCCAAACTCCAACCACATGACTTGTATTCATGGGCTAGGTAGTAGTGTCGTAGATTATGTGATATATGATATCCTCGTTTCCAACCAAATAGTAACTTTTGACCTTTTAAATGACCACGAACCCGACTTTGATCGTAGACCTTTAACCCCAAATCTAAACTTTTCCATGCACAAGAGTGACATTGAACATAATTTTGATAATCAAAGGAAATTGTGCTTTGAAAAAAGTAAAGTTGACCTTTTCTTAAAATATTTAAATAGTGAATTAAATCTTCTAACTTATAAGGACAACATTGAAAACCTCTATCATAATTTTACAAATACCCTTTCCACTTCTATTGAAAAGTTCTCTTTTGAGGTGTCTTATAAAATGAATGATAGAATGAACAACCCTTGGTATGATAAAGAACGTAAAATTTCTAGGAAATCCAGTAGGGATGCTTCTAATGAATCCTTAAAAATCGATAAGATCAATACGCACAAATCCCTAATTAAAAGGAAAAAAAGTACTATATCAACAAAAGACAAGATAAGCTTTCACAACTATCTAAGCTGGATCCTAAGAAGTTTTGGAGGCAAATTCTAATCCACAATACTAAAGAAAATAATATGATTCTCTTAAAGAACTGGAATTCCTACCTAAAAATTATTTATGAGTTCCCTAATACCATGGAAACCATTCCTATTGTCCCTATGGAGGATGCACTTTTTTCTTTGGATGACATAGGGTTCAGGGTTAAGAGGCTTTCAAATTGGAAAGATAAGGACATTGAAGGATACTATTGTCGCTCTGTAATTTCTACATGTTGTAGAAGAAAGGACAGAGGTAAACACAAAACCACTTTGGAAACTGAGATCTAGCCCTTCCATCTCTAGAGATGGATCTCTCTGTAAAATTTAGATTTGTTTAGATTAAAATATTAGGCTATTTACGATTGTTCAATATTTGTTTATTTGTTTGAAATATTTGGCTGATTGAATGCTTAAATTACCATTGGGCTATGGGGTCTATCTCTTAAAATAGGGATCTGTTTCAACTTTTTATAAAGTTTCTTCACAGGGAAAGATAGTTAAACTATTTGGATCTGGTAAATTTAGATGAAGTGAATGGGAATAAATGAGAGGAATTCCATCAGGTAAAACAACAATTAAGAATTCTTTTACTTAATTTCAGTTGAAAACATAAAAAATCATTTAAAGACAGAAACAAAGTATATTGAAATAAATTTTGTTCTTTAACCTTCCTTTGAATAATTAGAATTAGAAACATATAAGAATGAAAACAGAGAAAGAAAACATGAACTTATAAAGATGCACTTCATCAATAGTCTGACACGAGAACCCTGTGAAAGGAGCTTTTTTTTTATTACTGGTCGATCCTCTTGAATGATACAAAGTAGATTTCTTGAATGAAAAAATCAACCCTCGATACTTTGAAAGGAGAAGTATTTATACATTTATTTACAAAATATCTTGTCATAAATGATCAGGATATATTTTATGGATATCTAAACTAACTGTATCTCTAATTACAAAAATATAGGAATCTTTAGATCTTCTCGGTTTTCTGGTGCTGATTTAATGGAAGTTGTTGATGATCTATCCCTTTGACTTCTGCTTAGTTGATGGTCCTTGCTGCTGAAAAATAGAACTCCTCTTCGCTCAAGTAATTCACACAATTTGTCCCATCTCTTTTTACTTGGGATTGATATTTTGAGTAATTTTCTGTAAATTTCATCCATCTCTGTGTATTTAGAAAAAGTGGGTTTGGTGATGAAAATTTGTTTGATTTCATGCTCGATGTTCAAATCAAACTGCAGTGTTTACAAGAATGATTTCCCAGTGATGCTTCCTTGTATTACTGCAAATTTGAATTGTCTTTTTCCAGTGTCTTTAATTTCTGGTTATAATCAAGCAAGGTGATTAACTTGTCGTTTAACACTAACAAACCAGTTAGTCCTTTCTTGTTTATCACCTCAAACTTGTTGAAGAACCTCTGCACACCTATGTACATAACCTGAGATTTTTCTTCCAATTGCAACACGAGGCCTTTCTTAGTTAGATTTTTTTTGTTTTCCAGGATAGTTTCAATTCTATCTTCTATCTCCATCTCCTCTAACTCCTGTTTGTTTTTAGAGTTTAGAAACATGATTAGATTTGTGGCTTCTGTTGGGTTTTCTCCCAATTATTCCTTAATGATTTCAATGGATCCTCTAGCTTTATGAATTAATTCATGCTTCTCAAATATGATCTGTATAGAGGGCCAAATATCTGTCATGGATTTATTTATGTCTATCCATATATTTTCCTTAGCTTGGGCTATGGTATTTTCCATGGCTGTTTCGTTTCCTAACTGCTTTAGTCGTTGGCTGCGCCTCTGGGATTTATGTATCTCTTTCTAATGACAATTCTCAACCCTTGCTTTCTGTTCCTATGATGACTTTACCTCTTCCTGTAACCTTTTAATTTATGCTCCTTGTATGGACATGTCTTCCATAGATTTTACCAATTTATATGAGGCATCTGAAATTTGTGCTAGGGATGATGTTGATGTAGAAAATTCTTCTTTTCTTATCCCTATCAGGTGCATTGCATCTAGTGGAACCATGGCCAACTATGCATTCTACTCTTTTTCCTTGATCTTCTTGTCCATCTCTTCTTCCATTTCCCTAATCTGTGCATTTTTCTCCATAATTAATTTGAGCATTTATTCTTTTTAGATTTCTATCTCATCTAGTTCTGTAGTTTGTGAATCCTCTATTGTTGGAAGTTTCAACTATTTCCCGAGTGATGCTATATCAACATTCTTCTTCTTTATCAATTCTTCTGCTGCTTTGACATTAGCTAGGTCATATCCAATCTTGAGAACTAATTCTTCTAAGGATTTTATGTTATTATCCTTGGCCAGAGAAGATATATTTTCAATATTTAATTGGGACTGGATATTAGTCAATGATACCTATAATTTGGAAGCTATCATTGAGGTGTTTGCCAGGGTTGAAAATATCATCTCCCCTATATGTCTATGCATATCCATTTGGTCAATAGGATGGACATCCTTTATATCAAATTCAAATGAAGTATTCTTGTAATCAAATGATCTCTTTGGATATGGGGCCTGTGCCTATAAGAATTTTATTTGCATTCTCCCCTTCTCTGTGTCAAAGGTTGACAAAATTTTGTGCTGAGCAGTAGAAGTTTGTTTCCAAAATTGAGTATAAGTACTGCTGTTGAGAAGTTTATTCCTTTTCTTAATTTCCTTATACTTTTCAAAAATATTTGACTTCTTTTCTCCATGAATTGATTCAATAGTTAGAGGTGTTTCTGGATTTCTTTGTGAAGCTGGTGATGATGGAGATCCTATAAACAAATTTTCTGACTCTGCTGAAGAGTGTGTTCCATCCAAAACTATTGTAGACTACAAAACTTGTTGTGTGAATGGTTTTAGTCCACTTCCTATATACATGAAAATCATCTATTGATATCTCTGTGACTAAAGGAGAGTCTTCATTCCTTGATATTTTCTCTACTTTCCTTTAAGGTGTGATGGTATGTGAAGTGGTCATAGAAAAAGGATGCTATTTTGCTTCTTGCAAGGTGTTCTCTTCCCACTCATCCTGGTTCATGTATTTTTCAATATCTGGCCTTTGTGTATGCACATAGGGAGTGGTATTCTATTTCGTCCTCAGCTCATAAATGATGCGAAATGGGTCATATGAACAAGTGAAGTTTAGAGGAAAATTCATTTTTTAAAGAGGAAGTCTGCTTCTTCACCTGCTTCTCTGATGTTGCAAATAAATGGTCCAATATGAGTTTTGATTTTGAATTGATAGTTCTTCTTAGATGCTACAAAATGAATTTCATCTAAATTTATCGTCTTCCTTATATACTCCAATGAAAAAATCCTCATTAGGAGGTATTTAGGCAACCTATATGGTAGCAACTCACATCCATACACCCTTATTTCTGTATAATTCTGGTATAAATACCAATCACATGTCTTGGCTTGATCAATTAGATGTAAAAACTTTTGAATTTCTTCACTAATCCTGGGTTCTATACTGTTTCTCAGCAAACAAGTAGCTGGATAGATGAATTGATCAATGCAATCTTTGAAACTGTACTCTACTGAGTTCTTTCTCAGCAATGAAGTCCAAAATACGACTCACTGTGGGATTCCTTGTTCATTTATCTTCTGGAGTGCAAAAGGAAACCTGTCTTCTTGATAGAATAGGAGCATATAAACTGTAATTGAAGAATATTTGAACATCCATTTAGTTGGAAAATTAATAAATTGTTCATGAATGCTATCATCCAAGAATTGACTGAAATTGAACTTGACATAAACCTTTTCTTCTATAGAGAAAATGGACAAAAAACCTAAAATAGGTTCATCTACCCATTCATCAGAATAATAACCTAACAGACATGAGAACATGGAGATAATATGGTTATCGTTTTTTGGGAAAATAGAAGAGGGGTATGGTGGATTTTTCTTAGGCGGTTGGTCATCTTCAAGGAGGTAAATCTCAAAAATTTGGGCTCTCTCGGGAAAGGTTAATTTCTAATATAATTCATTTAGGAATTTGATAAAGAAAGGGGTGGTGGAGTCATTTTGAGGGATCTATAGGATTTGGTCAATGGTCTCAGGAGTAATTGTAAACAAAATCTCACAAGTGGGAGAGGAAATGGCTCTTTGTATTGGAAAATAGCTAGCTTGGAATTTAAGGACGAATTCAGGGAAAGGATATGTTTGGGGAAGCATGTAAAGGGGAAAATTGGATTCCCAGAGTCCAATTTTATCACTCTGGTAAAGGAAAAAATCCTTTAACCAACAGTGTAATTCAAAAAAATCAAATTTTCACTTCATCTCTACAACTTTGTAGTCTCTGTCTGCTAGAGGAATATGGTCTAGGTCGATTGGAGGGGGAATCATTGGGTTTTCAGAGGTGTCGATAGACTTGCCTTTGGGAGCCAAAATTTACAAATTAACATTATAATGATTTGGCAATGCTGAAATTACCGAGAAAATAGCTCGCGTGTTGAAGGTAAGAGATGGTGGTGGTAGTCTAATAGCTATCTCGAAGTGGTCTTCATGGGTTCTTAGTCAGTAAAAAATGTAACAGGGTGAAAATGAGGGTTTTTATATGCACGGGGATATCTGTTAGGGTGTAGGACCATTATGGGACAACTAACGATCATGGGGAAATAATTAATTCGCTAACAGATAGGAGGTGGGGCAAGTGTCAAGTAGGGAGAGGGGGAGTAGCAACGGGGAAAG
>JZKD02S0531325.1:23063-72178 GCA_000966675.3 Picea glauca
GGGGCCAGAGCGGGGAAAACCACTTTTCAGACCCCACCTCCGCCGATAAAGGTAGGTAGGTTGGGGGGGGAAGAAAGTGAGAGTTGTTAATCAGGAAAAGAATGATGCCACTGGGGGAGAACTACGTGGAAATTATGCGCTACAAGACAAAATGTCTTGTCAACATTGGATAAAAATACATGTGCCATAAAGAAAAATGTTTGCTTTTTGAAATATTTGCATTCTTATTTATTTTTCCTATGCTAAACTGGCTTATTTTCTTCAACTTAGGGTGCATTTTAATGTGCAAACCTTGTTCAATTTTTCTAAAGGGACTATTTTCTATCCTATACATCTAACTCATTAATCTAGCTTAAACAATTGGATTAATTTGTTCCTCTACCTAACTATTTTAGCCAAGATTAAATAGTTTGGCTAAAAATTATTCTCTAACCTAACAACAACAATTTAAAAAGAAATTTTTGATCATGAATAGATTGTATGATTCAAACTTATTTTTCTTTTCATTTTTTTTTCTCCTTTTTTCTTTTCTTTTCTATTCTACCCTCTTTTCATTTTCATTATTTTTTATCTTTTTTCTTTTGGAAATCATTTGCAGAATGTAATATTATTTACAATCTAAAATCACTGAAA
Organism: Picea glauca; assembly: GCA_000966675.3. Lineage (NCBI taxonomy): Eukaryota > Viridiplantae > Streptophyta > Pinopsida > Pinales > Pinaceae > Picea > Picea glauca. Next base: position 23,697 of record JZKD02S0531325.1, read on the forward strand.
GAGAAATATTCAATCACCATTTGATATTAATGAAATATATGGCTCTAACAGATACAAAGATGGAATTTTTAAAATTAGAGGGTTTATCCTCATCCCTCACATACACAAGCTCTTCAATTTAGCAGTCAATTAGGGATTCTTTAAACCCTAGACGCAAAGCCTCGTTGTTCCTATTTTTAAAAATAAGGACATAAACATTCCCTCTAATTATATGACCATTATGATTAGCCTAATTTGAACCAAGATTTATGGAATTATTTTGGAAAATAAGATTAGCCTTTGGCTAGAAAGTCACGGTAAAAGAGATAAAGGCCAGGCTGGGTTTAGGAAATATCATTCAACTATGGACCATCTTGTTACCTTTAGGATCACTGCAGAGGAGTTATGCAATACTAAAAATATTTTTTTTGTTGTTTTGATGACTTTAGAAAATCTTTTGACACGATTCCCAGTAAAAACCTTTGGAATAGTTTGGAAGAGATAAAAGTTCCTTTCGAGTTGAGGGATGTTGCAATAAGACTGTATGGGAACATTATTTCCAATTTTAAGAATAACGAGGGATGGTCGAAAGAGATTAATTGCAATATTGGAGTCAAGGAAGGTTGTCCCTTGTCCCCTACCATTTTTGGCATATACATTGACAAGTTAGAATATTGCTTGGAAGAGACAGGTTGTGTCGACCCTACTCTCACTGATATAGTCATAAATATTTTTCTTTATGCCAATAATATCATTATTATGGCGAGGAGTTCCATGATATTGAAAACCAACTAAGAATCCTCAAGGAGTTTTTCTCCAATATGGGTATGACTATCAATACTGACAATACTAAGTTCATGATCATTAAATCCAATAAGATCACTTATGATACCTTCATGTATGGAAAAAACTACTTGGAGGAAGTGACTTCATACAAATATCTTAGAATTTATATCACCACAAGATCAACTTGAATTATAGAATCGAGAAAAGGATTATTGGGGGATGGAAATATTATTATGAGTTTGAAAACAATTATTAATCAACCGATCTTTGGATATGGGATAAGAATAAGCTCCTCTTTGAGACTCTTGTTATGCATGTTAGTCTTTATGGATGTGGATTTTGGGGATGTAGTATCTCTCGTGAATCATGGATAAAGATAGAGGAAATACAAAAGAATTTATAACCTATAATCTCAAAATTAAAGTAAATACACCCTATCCCATCCTCCTCATAGAGGCAAGATTCTCTCCCATTGAGAGCACGACTATGACTAGATACCTAATGTATAAGAACAAGTTAAACAACATGGAAGACAAGAGGATTCCTAAAATTCTTCAAAATCTATTCATAAGCACCATTGACTCAAGCGAGAATGTCATAAAATGACAAGTCTTGTCTAGGCTATTGGGGAATCATGGAAGACACCATTTTGCAAAATAAGGATACTATTAAAAATATCATCAAATACAAATTTAAGGAGAAAATGTGGTGTGATAAATATTAGAGGAAAAACAAATATTAAGGTATTATAAGGATGTAATCAACCCTATTATAGAAGATCAAAATTATCTCTCTATTTTGACAAGTGTAAAGAAAAAAAAAACATTGCTAAGATATGAAAAAATTCTCATGAACTCCATAGTCACACTGGGTGTTGGTCAATTCCTAAAATGCCATGGGATGAAAGAGTGTGTCACCTTTGTGACACTAAGAAGGTTGAATATGAAAAATACTTTCTCTTAGATTATCCAGCCTATACCCAGATTAGATCTCAATTTCAAAATATTTGTCACACTACCAACCTTCCTAACCTTTTAACTCAACAAAACTATGATGATCTTGGAAATATTATGTTAATGCTTTTCAAGCACATAAACAAAATTATAAAGAATTGTGAGTAATCTGTTACCCTCTTAAGGTTTAATAGACCAATTCGGTCTTAGTTGATGTTAATCATCATCATCATCATAATTAAATTCAACATGAATGAATGGTATCAACTACATTACTAAAGGAAATATAATAATTAAATTCAACATGAAACCAAAGTGGGCTTAAATGCTTATTATTTATATTTGTTTTGTCGGCTCCATTAAATATTATTACGTAAATATTAAATAAGTATAGTCATCTTATAATTGATTAATTATTATGTAAGGTTGAACATCATAATATCACTTTAAAAAAATATTCAGTGATAACTAATAAGTTACAAGTCATTAATAACATAATTATTTTATCATAAATTTAAACATTACATGTGAATATTGTAAAAATAAATGATACAATGTATCATTCATGTCACGATCAATTTAGTTGATTAGTTATATATATAATTGGTTTATGTTTAAGTAGTTAAGTGGAGAAGTGTTTTTTTTTTTACATGTGATTCACGGCATCGAAGACTGATACTCGTTACGTCCACAAACCCCCCCCGTAAATCCATGAGAGAACATGGGGAGGCCGAGCATTTTCAGAATATTGGGGGCTCAACAACAAGAGCATCATATAGACCTATTTAAGGGAATCACATGTATTTTACAAGAAATTGAACTTGGGTGGGGAGGGTAACAACCATTCCTCCCAACCACCCAAACTACGTCCAATGGACTTAAAACAATTATCCAACCCCACTGGACTTGAACCTGTGACCTCTAAGGAAGAAATATATGTCTTTAACCATTAGGAAAATTCATGTTGCTTAGTTAAGTGGAGAAGTGTTATTATCTTTTATGTTAAATTATTAATAATTAGCAATTTCTTTTGAAGGTGCATAAAGTATGTTGTTATAAGGTGGAGAGGTGAAAATGTTGTTTTTAAAAATTCTGCAAGGGATTAAAATGATGTGAAATGCAAAATTTAAGAACTCAATGATGCACTTGAAATATTGGTAGGGTAATCTTAAATATAGTTTGTTTGGTAAGAATTTGCTAAACAAAATCATTGGAGGACCAATGAATCTAGCAAAATAAAAGAGAAATGATAGAGATGAAAAATAAAACTTTATTTAGATATGACAAGATATTTAAACGTGAAAAAGAGAATAATTACATACATAAATGTAGACAAGGCAAAGTAAGAACAAAAAAATAGTATAGTTCACATATAATTGCAATCCATAATTTGATTGATGAAAACTATATATTCCAAATAATATTTTTTCTGAATGTAGATGTGTTTTTTTTAAACTTTGATCTCGCTTGACAACACTTTTGCCTCTATATGATGGAATGATACTAATAACTATCAAATTTCATTAATGTGTGGAAAAAGGAGAACGACATGGAATATTTAATGCAAAGTGTTTGACATTTTGAATTTTCTCTTAATTGGGTGCTTCTCTATAACCACCATGTTCCGTGCTTTGACACATTGCAAATGTATTCCATAAGAGGACTCGACTACATAAATCCCCTCTAGTTCTCGATGCAAGAGGGATACATGAACATAGCGGAATGGATGATGATGTATGATGAGGGGAGACTCCATTAGAATATCCCCTGATCATCTTTTCCACATTTACCAATCTAATAAATTTTGCATAGATTTAAACGATATCAAGCTCGACTTCAATAACTTTGAATGATTTTGAGGTATGGATATTATGTTAAATGTTTGTTTTTGAATGGAATACATTGAAATTCAAATCCAAATCACATTGTTTTCAGATTGCATTGTCGAGCGCATTCAAAGATCTCTCCATGCTTTAACCACCACATTAGGGCATACAATTCCATAAGGGAAAATACCTTATGGTATACTAAATATCACAATCTTGAAGAACATGTAGGCCCTAGATTAGGTGGGCCTTAACTATAATGCATTGAAAATATTGGAAATGTGAATGAAGGGTGAGGTGCTTGTGAATTCTAATAAAGAAGCATGTGAATATAACTATTTAGAATGTCAAAAGAATAATTAAGTGGTGTGGGTTGATTCACTTGTCTAGTATCTAATTTTACAACTACCTATAAATATTGAGACCAAGAGAAAGAGAGACCTTGCATTTTTTGAATATTTGATTCAAGAATTATGTACACAATGGAGAACAAGAGAAAGAGATCCACTCATGTCCTCTTTCAATTCCAATGTATTATGATGATGAGGAGGAAATATCTCTATCTCCAAGTGGCAAACTCGTACTAAGGGGTGTAGTCACACTTGAACTTGACTCACTCCAATTCCACCATAAGGTTGGGAAAACCTTAACTTTGATGAAGGTTGTTTAATTGAGGATTTTATATCAAACACACATTTTGTTAGTGAATTTACAAACATGGTCATATGGTTTATAGCTATCAAATACAACATGGAGAAATGTCAAATGTGTTGCATGACCATGAATCTTATTCCTTCCCTACTCCTTTTCTTATAAAAAAAATGCCCATCCTTCATTACCAACCTATCCATGTTCACTCTTATGAATATGCAAGGTAGGAAAAAGATAGGGTTTGAAGGGTTTGTATGGATTTTTCAACATCAGGAAGTTGTTAATTATTCAAAGCTTGAAGGCAACAAAATCTAGAATTACTTCATATAATCTTTTTTTTTCCCATCATATAACATAGAGACTCCTTAGGTTAGAACCTTGGTAAACTACATATAATATACATGGCTTTTCCATATGTAAAAGTAAATGGTATGTGTTAATATTTTGTCATAGTATTGAGTCTCTGCAACATGCCTACACTTAATGTAGTTGAGGGCGTATGAATTCAATGGTCAATACCAAATTGAAAAACATATATTTGGTAACTTATTTCATTTTTCTTAGTAACATTTTTACCTTTAGATAGGGTTCCTCTTCTTCATTCTCTAATAAAAAGTTATAGAGTTTTAATCACAAATAATGAATGGTTGGTTATCTAGCTACGGATCTCTAAGATATTGCAAGATGGTTCAGAAATTGAAAACACGATTTCCATCCATATGAGACATGTTGTTTCCATTTCCATAATATTGTGGAGAATGTGCATTTGGAATGAATGGCCATGTGGTGTCCCCACTACTAAATCCAACAATTTAATTTGTTTTGATACCAATTAAATCAAATGCATGCATGCTAAAAATTCCCAAGTAGTTGACAACATTCTTAAAACATGATTGCAACTAAATTAACATTCACATAGCAATATACAATTGCTTAAAACTCAGAGAAAGAACACAACAAATAATCCCATAATTAAATGCAATGCATTGAGGATTTACATGCATTTAAAAACATTATGAATGCAACCAATACACAACAACATATAATTTATTGAAGAACAAGGTATATGCAATGAAAATAAATCCCATAAATAATAACATTAAACATAGATAAAAACACTTATCTTGTATCAACAATTGTGCAACCTAATGCAGGGGATGGACGTTTCTCCCAACCATATATTTTCTACTCTACATTTCAACAAAAAATCACCCCCAATATGGGGATATGATTCCACAATAGAGGCTATCTCTATTGTCCACTCACAACCCAATTTTACCCAAAACAAACTAGTTTTTCTATAGTCATCCCAATCCAATGGCTGTCTTCCCCTCAACCCGCACAACGCAAGGATTGGTTTCCCCCTTCAATGCTCATAGTCCCTCAAGCTTTCCTACTTCCCTCCAGGGCTCCATCATAGGTTGGCTAGAAATCTCTCTTGCTGGGGACTATGGGAATGTTATCTGTAGTGAGAATAACTCACAACAACAAGTTCATTGTTGTAGGGTAGTTTCTCACAAAAAATCTCACTCTATAGGCCTAAAAAATTAATTCTTCATGAATTTATTTCTCCAACAAGATTCCACACATTCCAACTAGGTTTCCTTCAAGCTCCAACAATCTGCATTCCCTTGATGTACACAAAAACTGCATGTAAAAGTTTTCTACCAGACCCCTTCAAATTTCCCTTTTTCCCATTCATATTGAATCTCACATTCCCCAATGTTGATTGCACTCATCCCCCATGCTCTTATAACTATGGGATGTGACTTTTCACACAAACCCTCTTACATGTGTTTAATCATTGGCTTTGAAAACACTCAAAAGGAAAACAAAAGGTTCATGCACCAATAATAATTTCAGGAAGTGGGTTGGGATTAATACAAATGAATAATTCCCTCTTGGATCCCCTCTTAGACCTTCCCCTCTCTTGTGGAAACTTATCCCCCATTACCCCATCCTTTTCCATCTGTAACATGTGTTACATTTTATTTTATTATTACAATATAAAATGTTTACATATAACATAGTCAGGCTTGCTTCCATACATTGTATTTAAATTACATATCGCTAATCCGAGGATTAAAAATAGGGATGTTACATTTCCCTCCCTTTACAATTTGCATTGTCCAATTTGGTTCATAACACCATGATGATATACATGTACATAACTTTACATCATAATACTTGATACTTTTTCAAGTTCACAACTCATGTAGCAATTCCAACCAATAATATCTCGTTCCTTGCAACCTACACAACCCAAGGAAGTGTACCCCCTTTTCTGCACCAAAATCCCTTAGGTTGTACAACTTCCCTTCAGGGCTCCAACATAGATTGGACATGAAGTCTTTGAGATTTAGCTCCATGAAATCTAGCTACTAAAATGGATCCTTGCACACTTATATGCAAATGTACATTCAATTCTTTTCAAAATTCACAAAAAATTGTGTGTACTCTTCTTGCATGGTCTCCTTGTGCTCCCATGTGGTGTTTTCAAGACCATAGCAGGTCCACTAGACCTTTACTAGTCTGATGTATTTGTTCCTAATAAATTTGACTTTTTGGCACATGATCTGCATTGGTTCCACCCAAAAGTCCATATTGTGCTTCACTTGGATCACAGTTCAATCAATCATGTGATTAGGATCAGGCACATATTTATTCAATAAATACACATGGAACACATTATAAATTATCATGGATGTAGACAATGAAAGCATGCATGTGACTGAGCCTATCTTTTCTATAAATTCAAATGACCCACAGTATATCACTACCAACTTTGGCCAACTTCCCAATCTTAGTGAGATCATTTTTTCCTTTACTTTTACAAAGACATGCTCACCCACTTTGAATTTGATCTAGATGGATATCGATGGCCACCTACCTATTACACTGGCTCAGAATAGAGTTTTCCACCTTGGCATTGTTTAGGCATTTTTTTGGGTCCGAAACTTTTGGGGCTGTTTTGAGGCCCTAAACGACATTTTTTGGTGATTTGGGACCCATGTGATTGTTGAAGGCACTAGCTCGGGTGTGTGTCTTGAATCTCTTAAACAACCCTTTCCAAAAATTAGAAGTGAATTTGGGATCTTATCTGAAACTATTAATTTTGACACACCATGTATCCTAATAATTGCCTTCATATAAATTTCGATGGTGTTGGTTTCCTTGTGAATCATTTTGACCAGTATAAAACATCCAACCTTTGTAAGTTTTTCTAGCACTACCATGATGGAATCATGCTACCTTGTTGTTCTTGGAACTTGGTGATAAAATATATTGTAACTACCTCCCATTTCCATTCAGGGATGGGAAAAGGCTGTAAAAATCTACTGGATGCACGTGTTTAGTATTCACCTTCTAACATTCCATGCACCTGGATATGTAATCAGATACATCCTTCTTCATTCCTAGCCAAAAATATTGGCTTCTTATAGGTGCAATTATCCTCTAGTACCTCGGATGACAATAATCTAGTACATTGTGCATTTCTTTTAGCAATATATTTCTCAATTATTGAGTGTTAGGTACATAAAATTTTTCCCCAAATAAGAGGATTCCATCCTCTTCCAATCTGTAGTCTTTAAACTTGAGCATTATATTTTCTTACTGCAAGCCTTCTGTAACTTGTGCATAATGATGATATGATTCTAAAAATTATACTTTTAAAATTAAAACAATACATGCTAACAGTTGTAGCATGCATTTCATACACCCTCATACTAAGTGCATCAACCACTTTATTATCTTTCCCCTTTATATGTTTGATGTTGAGATCATAATCTCAAAGAAATTCCAGCCATCTAGCTTATCTGGCATTCAATGTTGGTCTCTCAAACAAGTGTTGAGACCGCTATGATCTGTATTCAACACAAAATTTCTACCAATGAGATAATTCCTCCACAATTTTAAGGAATGAACTATGGCTTCCAACTCTAGGTCATGGGTAGCATAATTTATTTCATGCTCCTTAATATTTCTTGACTCATAACATATGACATGCCCATTTTTTGTAAGGAATTCACCAAACCCTTCCTTGCATGCATCTATGCACACAAAAAATTCATCATCTAGATCTATGATCTAGGCGGATACTGGTGGCCACCCACCTATTCAAATAATTCAAAATGGTTCTACATCTTAGAAAATTTTCTATAGTTTTTCGTTTCCCAAACTTTTAGGGTCTTTTTGAGGTCCTAAACGATGATTTTTTGGCACGACAATGCCCAATATGTTTCCAAAGGTAGATAAAAGGCCATTCATAATGTGTACTTATTGGTTATAGCTTCCCGATGGCTTACAAAGAGCCCCAAATGGAGATTGTATGTAAAATTTACATTCCTGAGAAGTTGACATATCGATTAACCACATCGGGGCCCACAAACCTTTTGGTGTTTCATCTTCTGGGGTTAGGGTTTTGGATGTTTAGGGTTTTATAATTGATTCTTTATGTAAAAAGGCCTGTTTGGCCTCTTTTTACTCATATTATTGCAAATGGACGTAGCTGACGCATCTATCTCTTTAGGTATCTACCACCATTCTAGCTAGTTTGTGCAATTTGTATTTTGTGTTCCATTCATTAATAGAATATCAGTTCAACTATATTATTGTGTTTCTTAGAATATATTTGTGTGTTTATTTGTTATATCTTTTCCTTCATTTCATTCTTAACATAATCTACATCAGTGGTATCAAAGCGATATGCTCTTTGTTGTTTCTTTGTGCATGCCCCAACGAGGTTAGGCTATCAGTAATTGGGTCTTGAACTAGTTAAGCTTGGGGAAGAACACTCCCACTAGCCTAAGGAACCTCCCATCATAGAATAAAAGAGAGATGAAAGAGTAGGATATCCTATCAAACTATTGATCGAGGAAGGCCTCGTGCAATAGAGGAATGAGATGATGGAAAATTTCTCTCAGAACCTTCAACAACCTCCAATAACAATGGAGGAACCTTCAACTAGAAGTCACTTTGGAGGTGCGACACCCTTCAAGGTACATGTTAAATTTGATATTCCTTTATTTCAAGGCCATATAGATGCTAACACTTTAGAAAAATGGTGAACTCTGCTAGAGGCTTTTTTCTCTATCCAAAATTTTTCCAACAGTGAAAACATCACCTTCACGCTCCTTAAATCTTTTCCCCATGTCATATATTAGTGAGAAACTTACTGTGAGCAACATGTCGGAAATGAGTCTGCAATTTTTGGGCTAGAACCCACTTGGGATACTTTTGTCAATGTCTAAAGGAGAAATACTACCCTTGTGGAAACTACAATGACCAGTACATGAGATGGACAACTCTACATTTGGAGAGAGAACATATGGTGCTGGAGTACAATAATATCTTCCATACCATGCACACAAATATGGGTATTAAAGACTCCAAGTGACTCCTGGTGTTATCATTGAAAAATGGCTCACTAAAAATACAGATAATGGATGAAGAAACAATTAACACAAACACAACATACTACCAATATTCATGGAAGGATTACACTTAGTTTGAAAAGACAATCATAAAACTATGTAAAAGTGGTTATGGAAATCCACGCACATTCAACCAAAGGAGCGCATGCACACACACACACACACACACACACACACACACACACACATAAGCTAACATGGTGTACAACATGCATAGTGAACAGAGTGCGTGAGTGACATTCAAAAGACTTGCACAGACACAAACACAACACATTGATGAGTTTGGTCGGGCCTCAACCACTTTTGGGATGAAGGGGATCTCCCCCATACCAAAAATTGCCCCCAAATTTCACCTTGGGATCACTAAAAAGTATGGGAAGTACCTCCAAGGGCCTCTCATTCACATTTGGAACTAGTTAAGAAAAATCTTGCCATCCTCCTATAAATAATGGGCCATTGTATGTGAAAACGAGGAAGCATTTGAGTATTTTTATGTTTCTCATTTTTAGTTTTGGGAAGCCATCTTCCTCTTAGAAAGATTTGGTAATCCATAGCAAGTGTTAGGACTCTCTCCTCTTGAGTAGACCATCACTCTTTTCTTCACCATTTTCCTTCATTAGCCATTGATAGTATAAATAAGTCTTTGTACTTGGGGACCCAAGATCCTTCCCAAGGAGGTAGAGGGGACTCATAAGTTCCCATATTTCTCCAAGGAGTATCAATTCGAAGATTAGTTTACTTGGTATATCTCTCTTGTGTTTTCTTTGTGCATTCATTTCAAGTGATTGTTTTCTTAGTTAATATATATTTCATTGTTGTTTATTTCTTGTTTCTTTATGTTAGTTGAGCCAATAACCAACTAACTCTCTGCTGTGCTTTTTGGATATCCTAACTAGATAGTTAAGGGACCTCCTTTTGCTCACCCTTGTGATAAAAGGAACCCAATATATTGGTGAACATACTGGGAATTTAAATCAAAATTCTCCCCAATTGTACTATTATATTTTTCTTTCTTACTTGTTTTCATGTGTAGGGGTTAAAACCGACCTAATTTCACCCTTTGAGAGCATAATTTCACCCCAGAGTAAGATAAAATTTTCAAAATTTTCATCCCGCCAAATTCTCTATTTGCACACTGGTTCAGGATGAACATACATGTGGTCCACACACATGTGTGCTCTTTCATAACTCTCCAACTACGTGGTCTGGGCTCTATGTGTGACTTTTTCTGATTCTGTCCTGCACTTGTCTTAATTTTGCAAAATTTTAAGGCTTGAAGTTTCCCACTGCCACTCAGTGGTTTAGATTTGATTTTAGCACTTTGTAAAATCTAGTAAAAGTAGGATAAGATCTCATTCTTCCATACATAAACCCCACATCACACATAGGTTATTAGGGAAATTAAAAGGAACCACACCGTCTTTGATTTCCTTGATTTCCATGTGGATGAATTAAAAGGTTTTTCATTTGAAATTTAGAACAAAGATTTCATTTTACAAAGTCATAAAATTAAATCGGGACTAGAAGACCATCTAAACTAATCTTGGAGTATGCTATTTCCTCGCACCTTAGTGTGATATTGGAAATAAAAAAGAGTTTTATTAGATAAGTCTCCATCTCCCTTGGTAAATCAAACCACTTTCAAAGAGAGGCCAATCCTCTCAACTTACTTGCTGAAAAATAATCTTAAAAGAGTTGTAAAGGCCCATATGCCCACATACATTCAATTCTAGGATAGTTTTCAAATTTTTAGAGTAAGTCACCTAAGGAGTTTAAAGAAGTTTTAAGGGCCCACACATGGCCACATGCTCACAATCTAGGACTAGTTTCAAGTTTTCTAGATTACAAAATGCCTTAGGAAGATAAAGGGTCCAATTAAAGATTATCATATCCGCCATGATTGCTTAGGATTTCCTTTCATTTGCAAGGGTCATTTTGAAAAAAGTTAGTAAGTTATTTAAACAAGATAAGTAAAGGACCACACGATGTCCACCATGTTAAAATATTGAATTTAATTTATTAAAAACTTGTTTCAACATCACCACTCCTTTCACACACTCTCACTCATTACAAAACCTTTTTTTCTATATACTTGAAACTCTCAAGAAATTTACCCCCAATTTTGGGCGGTGTTCCTAATTTTACTGAGACATCAACAATACCATAACATACACTAGTTAGTGCCATAATACTAGGCTTGAGATTACTAGGAGCCACTTTTCTTGTAACCAATTTGCCGAGCAACTCCCAAACAAACCCTCCACCACAAGGAGGTGGAGCCCAAACGTTTTTACAAAGTAAAAAATCCTAACGAATCACTTCCCCCCATAACATGGTAGGACCCATTCCTATCATGCCATTTTGGATTTACTCAATATCCCTGATCTAACCAAACTGAAAAATGATCCCATGTTACATGACCCCACCTAGGCGAATATGCCCACAAAACTACCTTTAGACATCCCTAAGCTTGAAGGGAAAGTTGGAGAAGACCCCACCAACCATGTCATGTCCTTCCAATTGTGGTTTTCTTCTAATAGCATAATGGGAGATTCCATTTGTCTATGGTTATTTTAGAGAACCCTCATTGGTACAATATCCAAATGGTACATGGACGAGAATTCTAGAGCCCACTCAACATTTGAATCATTAGCCAAAGCATTACTGTCATTTTTTCAACTCCCTATCCATCATGATACCAAGTCTGAAATATTGTCAGAATGCAAACAAAATAACACTACTCACATTTTGGACCATATTTATGAATGGTGTAGATGTCAAAACCTTTGTAAATAGGACACCACCCCACAACAAAGGCTAGATTGTTTCCTCCGATTGCTCGTTCCTACCCTTGCTAAAGACGTGGCCACAACCATTCCCCAAACTGAAGATGAAGCCATCACTAAGGAAAAATAGTTTGACCGCATCTAATCCCATCCAGGGTACCTATACATAGTACTTCTAGATGCTCCTTGTCCTTTTCCCTTCGGTCAAGACAAACCTAGAACATTGCACACTATTGATGGGTTGATTGGCTCCATGGATCATATTTAACCACTCACACATATGGGACCAAACCATACTTTAAACCATATGGGGGAGCCTCATATTATCCTCCCCAACCCCTCCCCACCACCATTCATGACACCTCCTCTTCCCCACATGGGTACCCAACTACCCACATCCCTTCCCTAACCAATCCCTCTTGTACAACCGGTTCCTCCACCAACAAGTCCTATCCACCTAGTAATAATGGAGCCACCTACACTTATTAAGACCCATATGGACCCCCACAAGGTAACTCATATTATCCCTTCCCAGGTCCACCACAACCTATCACACCCCTACATGGACAAAACTAGGTGGGGGTCAATTTCACCCAACCTTCCCCTCTTCAATAGTTTCAAGATTTTGAATAGTTGAATATGACCAATCCACCTCACCAACCCAAAAATAACCAAAATAAAGGAAAGAATAAGAACCAGGGACAAGGAGGGAACCCCCCTCAACAAAACCCTGAAGCTGGGGGAAACCAGTGCCAAACCAACCAAAACCCCCAAGGGGGAAATAATAATGGCCAACCACAAGAAGGGAAAAATAAAAAACTTTGACCCAATTACCCTTGCGCATTGTGTGGAGAATATGTCCATTACACTCACCATTTCCCTCAAATAACCAACTATAAATAGATGAAGGACGCCATGAATCCTCAATAGACTCCCAACCCTCAAGGACCTCCTTATTATATACCACCACCACTATCGATGGTATTACAAAACCCTATCCTACATAAAGAATTCATTAATACTCAACTAGAGGGGGTCCAATTCCCACACCCACAGGGGTATTTTCCTCCACCTGAACAACCCCATCCAGGGAACACCACCAACCACAGTATCCTCCTCAATACTGAAGAGGAAATCCTATTACAAACTCCCAATCACCAATATGGTACATCCAATTATCTGTTACCCACCACTTTGGATGCTCCCCAACCACTAAATGGACAACCATTGATGATCCCTCATCCTAACACTAAATCCATCGTCTGCATGTCCCATGCACCCTTGCACAAGAATGTGCATAACCCTCATGCTAGGGACACCTGATACGAATTATTTTTGGCACAAAATGAGAGTGTAGATATAATAAAGAAATGCACAGAGATATCACATATATTCAATAATATAACATAAATGTATCAGATATGAAACCATAAACACAGATGTACAAATACACAATTTCTATTAATCAAGGAAATGTACAGAGACTATAAAAATATAGAGTGAAAGACTCGCTAGAATGGTGGCAGCTTATCTCTGAGAAGAGATGTGGAAGCTACTTGCATTCACAAGAATATGATTACAATGAGGCTCTGAAGGCATTTTTACAATAAAAAATAATTCCAAATACCCTAGAAATCCAAAAACCTAACCCTAGGAGATGAAGCACCAAAAGTTATGTGGGCCCTGTTTGGGTAAGTTAGTACATCAACTTCCCGGGGTTGTAACTTTTTCATACGATCTCCATTTTAGGCATGTGATAGCCCGTTGGAAAGGTATTTTTGAGGAGATTCATTTTGGGGGATCAATAATTCCATTGGAAATAATTGAGGATATCGATCCCGAAAAACCTTCATTTAGGCCCTCAAAATGGCCCTGGAAGTTAAAACTACTAAAAATAGTAAATTGCCAAAATTGTCAGAAAATTGTTTTGAGCCAGTTGGAAAAGGTGGGTGGCCACCGATATCCATATGGATAAATCCTCCCTCCTTAGGAAGCAATGGTATCCATTGCATTGAGTTCCTAGGGAAGATGGAAAAACATTTTCTAAATTTGCATCTTGGTGAGTTGCTTGCCTTGCTGGAGACATCCTGCTGTTCAGTTTGTGGAAGTATGTCATGAACCTATTGAGGTTGAGTCTGTTCAACAAGTTGGGATACATGAGAGGATGATGTGCATAAGGAATCTTTGTGCTTTTCTACAACCTTGTCGACCTGCTTTTGTTTGATAGAAGGTTCTTGGGGTGAGGCTGTAGTGGTGGTAGTGTCATTCTGTTCCCCTTTTGAACATATTATGAAGAAGATGTATTTTACAGTATGAGATACTACCTCGTGGAACTTTTTAGGTGGAACAGTAGTCGAAACTACCTCTGGTATTCTGTAGAGATGACCCCCCAAAGTAACAATGATAATATGGGGTCGAGACTCATAAACAACATGGTGTATCCACATATATGGTTGGCCCAAGAGAACATCACAAACATATAGTGGGGAAACATCACATAATACCTCATCCTTGAAGGGTTGGATGCTGTATGACAATCAACATTGTTGGCTGACACAAAGATCTCATCCTTGGTGAAGCCAACCGATGTTGTATGGTTGTGGGTGTGGTGTGGTCGACAATCCCAACTATTTGACAACCTCTACTGAGATGAGGTTGTTTTGTCTTCCGCTATCAACAATAAAATGCAGTGGGGTCCCCTTCACCCACATCTGTGAATGAAAAATGTGACCCCCTTCTTTAGGATATGTTGGTTCTTCTGGTTGAATTGCTGCAATCACGACAATAATAGTGGGGTCCATGTCAATGATCTGTCCTTTACTATTATTTTCAGAATCATATTCTGAATTAGGGTTCGGCTCTTTGTCTTTGATCTCGGCCACCAATGACTATTTTGAGAGACATTCATTGATGTTGTGCCAGGGGATTTTGTGGAAATTGCACCATTTTTTAGTGTCCTTCTTTGTCTTTCCGTGACCCTTCTTTTCTTGTGTCTTGGAATGTTTTTCAGGAGACTATTTGTTAGGGTTGTCTTTGTCATACTTTGGTTGTTGTGGATTTGTGGGCCTAAACTCCCGTTTGTTCTGGTGCTTAAATTTCTACTCGATTTTAAAAGCATATCGATAAGTAGCACCGAGTGATGAGATGTCGAGAAAATCCATTTCAGTCTGGATGTATCTGTGTAGAGCCCCATGGTATTTCAAAACCAAATGTCACTTAGAGTCTTTCATACCCACCTTTTTGTGCAAGGTATGGAATGTGTTGGTGAACTCCGAAACTTCTTGGCCCCTCTCTTGCCGCAGTGTGGTCCATCTCATGTACTGGTCCTCATACTTGCTAATGGGGTAATACTGTTCCTTTACCGCATCCACAAAAAAATACCAAGTGGGATCGACTCCATATTTTCTAGACTCCTCTATGGAACACTTCTCCTAGTAAGTTTCCCACCAATGTTTGACATGAGGGAGAGCTTTAAGGAGTGTGAAGGTGATCTTTTCTTTGTCGGAAAATTGTGAACAAAGAAATAACCTTCTAGAAGAGTTAACCATTTTTCTAGGGCTTCTGTATCTATCTGTCCTTCAAATACAAGAATATGAAAATTAACTTGTACCTTGAAAGGCGAGGTGCCTTAAAAGTGGATTATTGATGATGATGCACCTTCTGCTATCGACAGGCATTGAAGGATGTGGGAAAAATTCTCCATCATGTCGTCCCTTTGTCGCGTGAGAGCTTGCTCAAGCAACAGATTGATAGGATCGTCTGCTCCTTTGTTTTTATTTTCTTGTCATTGAGGGTTTCTTGGATGTGCGAGAGATATTTTATTTAAGAGATACAAGCTCAAGAACAAACTTTCTATACTCGGACCTCGTCGGGGACATGAACTGAAAAAATGATCAAGAGCAACCTTCTCTAATATCACTGACCCAGATTATTTTCGGCATGAAATGAGAGTGGAGATATAATAAATAAATGCACAGAGATATCATAGATATTCAATAATATAATAGAAATGTATCGTCTATACAACCATAAACACAGATATAGAATAATACATGATTTCTATTAATCAAAGAAATGTACAGAGACTGTAAAAATATAGAGTGAAAGACTCGTTAGAATGGTGGCAACTTATCTCTGAGAAGAGATGTGGTGGCTACTCGCATTCACAAGAAGATCATTACAATGAGGCTCTGAAGGCCTTTTTACAATAAACAAGAATTCCAAAAACCCTATACATCCAAAAACCTAACCCTAGGAGATGAAGCCCCAAAAGTCATGTGGGCCCCATTTGGGTAAGTTAGTACATCAACTTCCTGGGGTCGTAACTTTTGCATATGATCTTCGTTTTAGGCATGTGATAGCCCATTGGAAAGGTGTCATCAAGGAGATTCATTTTTTGGGCTCAATAATGCCTTCATATATCATTGAGGATCTTGATCCCGAAAAACCTTCATTTAGGCCCACAAAATGGCCTCGAAAGTTAAAACTGCTAAAAATAGTAAATTGCCAAAATTGTCAGAAAACTTTTTTGAGCCAGTTGGAAAAGGTGGGTGGCCACATATATCAATATGGATCAATCCTCCCTCCTTAGGAAGCAATGGTATCCATTGAGTTGAGTTTTCGGGAGAGAGGAAAAAGCGTTTTCTAAATCTGCATCTTGGTGAGCTGCTTGCCTTGCTGGAGACATCACATTGTTTAGTTTGTGGAAGTATGTCACAAACTTGTTGAGGCTGAGGCTATTCAAAAAGTCGGGATACATTAGAGGATGATGTAAAGAAGGAATATTTTCACTTTTCTACAACCTTGTCAACCTACTTCTGTTTGGTAGAAGGTGCTTGGGGCGAGGTTGTAGTGGTTGTAGTGTCCTTTTGTTCCCCTTTTGAAAATATTATGAAGAAGCTGAATTTTGCAGTATGAGATACTACCTTGGGGAAAGTTTTGGGTGAAACAGTAGTCGGAGCTACCTCTGGTATTCTATAGAGATGACTCCCCAAATAAACAATGACACTATGGGGTCAAGACTCATAAAACCATGGCATCTCCACATATATGGTCGGCCCAAGAGAACATCACAGACATCATGTGGGGAAACATCACATAATAACTAATCCTTGAAGGGTTGGATGTCATATGAAAATTGACATTGTTGGCTGGCTGCGGGTGTGGTGTGGTCGAAAATCCCAACTGTTTGACGAACTCTACTGAGATGAGGTTCTTTTGGCTTCCGCTATCAAAAATAAAATGTAGTGGGGTCCCCTTCACCCACATTTGTGAATGAAAAAGGCACTCCCCCTCTTCAGGATCTATTGGTTCTTCTGGTTGAATTTCCGCAGTCACGACAATAGCGGTGGGGTTCGCGTCATTGATCTATTCTTTACTATTATTTTCAGAATCAGATTCTGAATCAGGGTTCGGCTCTTTGTCTTTGATCTCAACCACCAATGACTGCTCTGAGTGACAATCATCCGTGTTGTGCCAGGGGATTTTGTGGAAACTGCACCATTTTCCGGTGTCCTTCTTTGTCTTTCCATGACCCTTCTTTTCCTGTGTCTTGGATTGGTTTTTGGGAGACTATTTGTTAGGGATGTATTTTTCATACTTTGGTTGTTGTGGATTTGTGGACCATAACTCCCATTTGTTCTGGTGCTTAAATTTCTGCTTGATTTTAACAACATATTGATAAGCAGCACCGAGTGATGAGATGCCCAGAAAATCCATTTTAGTTTGGATGTATCTGTGTAGAGCCCCACGGTATTTCTGAACCAAATGTCACTTGGAGTATTTCATACCCAGCTTGGTGCGCAAGGTATGGAAGGTGTTGGTGAACTTAGAAACTTCTTGGCCCCTCTCTTGCCATAGTGTGGTCCATGTCATGTACTAGTCCTCATAGTTGCCAACGAGGTAATATTGTTCCTTTACCACATCCACAAAAAAATCCCAAGTGAGATCAGCCCCATATATTCCAGACTCCTCTATGGAGCTTGGGTCCCAGTAAGTTTCCCACCAATGTTTGACATGAGGGAGATATTTAAGGAGTGCGAAGGTGATTTTATCTTTATCGAAAAAATTGTGAACAATGAAATAACCTTCTAGCAGAGTTAACCATTTTTTTAGGACTTTTGCATCTATCTGTCCTTCAAATACAGGAATATAAAAATTAACTTGTACCTTGAAAGGTGAGGTGCCTCCAAAGTGGAACCTTGATGACGATGTTCCTTCTGCTATCGACAGGTGTTGAAGGATGTGGGAAAAATTCTCCATCATTTCGTCCCTCTGTCGTGTGAGAGCTTGCTCAAGCAACATATTGATAGTATCGTTTGCTCCTTCGTTTTTATTTTCTTCCGCCATTGGGGGTTTCTTGGGTGTGTGAGAGCGATTGTATTCAGGAGAGATAAGCTTGAGACCCAAATTTCTATACTTGGATCTCATTGGGGAAATGCATTGAAAAAATGATCAAGAGCAGCCTGCTTTGATACCACTATTCCGGATTATTTTCGGTACGAAATGAGAGCGGAGATATAATAATGAAATGCACATAGATATTGCATATATTCAATAATATAACATAAATGTATTAGAGATGAAACCATAAACATAGATATACAGTAATACATGATTTCTATTAAACAAAGAAATGTACAGAGACTATAAAAATATAGAGTGAAAGACTCGCTAGAATGGTGGCAGCTTATCTCTGAGAAGAGATGTGGTGGCTACTCGCATTTGCAAGAAGATCATTATAATGAGGCTCTGAAGGCATTTTTAAAATAAACAAGAATGCCAAAAATTCTATACATCCAAAAACCTAACCCTCGGAGATGAAGCACCAAAAGTCATGTGGGCCCCGTTTGGGTAAGTTAGTACATCAACTTCCCGGGGTCGTAACTTTTGCATACGATCTCTGTTTTAGGCATGTGATAGCCCGTTGGAAAGGAGTCATCAAGGAGATTCATTTTGGGGGCTCAATAATTCCTTTGGAAATAATTGAGGAGATCAATACTAAAAAACCTTCATTTAGGCCCTCAAAATGGCCTCGGAAGTTAAAACTGCTAAAAATAGTAAATTGCCAAAATTGTCAGAAAATTGTTTTGAGCCAGTTGGAAAAGGTGGGTGGCCACCGATATCCATATGGATCAATCCTCCCTCCTTAGGAAGCAATGGTATCCATTGCATTGAGTTCCCGGGGGAGAGGGAAAAGCGTTTTCTAAATCTGCATCTTGGTGAGCTGCTTGCCTTGTTGGAGATGTCACATTGTTCAGTTTATGGAAGTTTGTAACGAACCTGTTGAGGATGAGGATGTTTAACAAGTCGGGATACATGAGAGGATGATGTGTAGAAGGAGTCTTTGCACTTTGCTGCAACCTTGTCGACCTGCTTCTGTTTGATAAATGGTGCTTGGAGCGAGGTTGTAGTGGTTGTAGTGTCCTTCTGTTCCCCTTTTGAACAGATTATGAAGAAGCTGAATTTTGCAGTATGAGATACTACCTTGCGACACTTTTTAGGTGGAACACTAGTCAGAACTACCTATGGTATTCTGTAGAGATGACCCCCCAAAGTAATAATGACACTATGGGGTCAAGACTCATAAAAAACATGGCGTCTCCACATATATGGTTGGCCCAAGAGAACATGATAGACATCTAGTGGGGCAACATCACATAATACCTCATCCTTGAAGGGTTGGATGCCGTGTGAAAATCAACATTGTTGGCTGACACAAAGATCTCGTCCTTAGAGAAGCCACCTAATGTTGTATGGTCGTGGGTGTGGTGTGGTCAACAATCCCAAGTGTTTGAGGACCTCTGATGAGATGAGGTTCTTTTGGCTTCTGCTATCAACAATAAAATGCAGTGGGGTCTCCTTCGCCCACATTTATAAATGAAAAAGGTGCTCCCCCTCTTCAGGATCTATTGGTTCTTTTGGTTGAATTGCTTCGGTCACGACACTAGGAGTGGGGTCCACGTCAATTATATGTCCTTTACCATTATTTTCAAAATTAGATTTTGAATCAAGGTTCAACTCTTTGTCTTTGATATCAGCCACCAATGACTGTTTTGTGCGACATTCATCAGTGTTGTGCTAGGGGGTTTTGTAGAAATTGCACCATTTTCCAGTGTCCTTCTTTGTCTTTTCATGACCCTTCTTTTCCTATGTCTTGGACTGGTTTATGGGAGACTGTTTGTTAGGGCTATCTTTGTCATACCTTGGTTTTTTCAGATTTGGGGACCCGAACTTCCGTTTGTTCTGGTTCTTAAATTTCTGCTCGATTTTAAGAACATATCGATAAGCAACACCGATTGATGAGATGTCCAGAAAATCCATTTCAGTCTGGATGTATCTGTGTAGAGCCCCACGGTATTTCAAAACCAAATGTAACTCAGATTCTTTCATACCTAGCTTGGTGTGCAAGGTATGGAAGGTGTTGGTGAACTCTGGAACTTCTTGGCCCCTCTCTTGCCGCAGTGTGTTCCATCTCATGTACTGGTCCTCATAGTTGCCAACGTGGTAATATTGTTCTTTTACTGCATGCACAAACAAATCCTAAGTGGGATTGACCCCATATATTCCAGACTCCTCTGTGGAAATTTTCTCCCAGTAAGTTTCCCACCAATGTTTGACATGAGGGAGAGCTTTAAGGAGTGTGAAGGTGATTTTTTCTTTGTCGGAAAAATTGTGAACAGAGAAATAACCTTCTAGCAGAGTTAACCATTTTTCTAGGGCTTCTCCATCTATCTATCCTTCAAATACATGAATATCAAAATTAACTTGTACCTTGAAAGGAAAGGTGCCTCCAAAGTGGATTCTTGATGATGATGTGCCTGCTGCTATTGGCAGGCATTGAAGGATGTGGAAAAAATTCTTCATCATTTCGTCCCTCTGTTGCGTGAGAGCTTGCTCAAGCAACAGATTGATAGGATTGTATGCTCCTTCATTTTTCTTTTCTTCTTCCATTGAGGGTTTCTTGGGTGTGTGAGAGCGATTTTCTTCAAGAGAGACAAGCTCGAGACCTAACTTGCTATACTCGGACCTAGTCGGGGACATGCACTGAAAACATGATCAAGAGCAACCTGCTCTGATACCACTGATCCGGATTATTTTCGGCACGAAATGAGAGTAGAGATATAATAAAGAAACGCATAGAGATATCGCGGATATTCAATAATATAACATAAATGTATTAGATATGAAACCATAAACACATATATGCAGTAATACATGATTTCTATTAATCAAAGAAATGTACAGAGACTATAAAAATACAGAGTGAAAGACTCGCTAGAATGGTGGCAACTTATCTTTGAGAAGAGATGTGGCGGCTACTCGCATTTGCAAGAAGATCATTATAATGAGGCTTTGAAGGAATTTTTACAATAAACAAGAATTACAAAAACTGTAGACATCCAAAAACCTAACCCTAGGAGATGAAGTGCCAAAAGTCATGTGGGCCCCGTTTGGGTAAGTTAGTACATCAACTTCTCGGGCTCGTAACTTTTGCATACGATCTTCATTTTAGGTGTGTGATAGCCCGTTGGAAAGGTATCATCGAGGAGATTCATTTTGGAGGATCAATGATGACTTTGGATATCATTGAGGATATCTATCCCGAAAACACTTCATTTAGGCCCTCAAAATGGCCTCAGAAGTTAAAACTGCTAAAAATAGTAAATTGTCAGAAAACTGTTTTGAGCCAGTTGGAAAAGGTGGGTGGCCATTTATATCCATCTAGATCAATCATCCCTCCTTAGGAATCAATGATATCGATTGCATTGAGTTCCCAGGGGATAGGGAAAATCATTTTGTAAATCTGCGTCTTGGTGATCTACTTGCCTTGCTAGAGACATCATGTTGTTCAGTTTGTGGAAGTTTGTAACGAACATGTTGAGGTTGAGGCTGTTCAAAAAGTTAGGAAACATGAGAGGACGATGTGTAGAAGGAGTCTTTTCACTTTGCTGCAACCTTGTCAACCTAGTTCTATATGATAGAAGGTGCTTGGGGCAAGGCTGTAGTGGTTGCAGTTTCCTTCTGTTCCCCTTTTGAACAGATTATGAATAAGCTGAATTTTGCAGAAGGAGATACTACGTTGCGACACATTTTAGGTGGAATAGTAGTCAAAACTACCTCTAGTATTCTATAGAGATGACCCCCCAAAGTAACAATGACACTACAGGGTCGAGACTCATAAACAACATGGTGTCTCCACATATATGGTTGGCCCAAGAGAACATCACAAACATCTAGTGGGGAAACATCACATAATACCTCATCCTTGAAGGGTTGGATGCCATATGACAATCGACATTGTTGGCTGACGCAGAGATATCGTCCTTGGTGAAGCCACCCGATGTTGTATGGCTGCGGGTGTGGTGTGGTTGATTATCCCAAATATTTGACGACCTCTGTTGAGATGAGGTTCTTTTGGCTTCCTCTATCAACAATAAAATGTAGTGGGGTCCCCTTCACCCACATATGTAAATGAAAAAGGTGCTATCCCTCTTCAAGATCTGTTGGTTCTTCTGGTTGAATTGTTGCGGTCACGACAATAGGAGTGGGGTCAAGACTTATAAACAACATGGCATATCCACATATATGGTTGGCCCAAGTGAAAATCATAGACATCCAGTGGGGAAACATCACATAATACCTCATCCTTGAAGGGTTGGATGCCGTGTGAAAATAAACATTGTTGGCTGAAATAAAGATCTTGTCCTTAGTGAAGCCACCCAATGTTGTATGGCTGCGGGTGTGGTGTGGTCAACAATCCAAACTGTTTGATGACCTCTAATGAGCTGAGGTTCTTTTGGCTTCTGCTATCAAGAATAAAATGCAGAGGGGTTTCCTTCACCCACATCTGTGAATGAAAAAGGTGCTCCCCCTCTTCAGGATCTATTGGTTCTTCTTGTTGAATTGTTGCGGTCATGATATTAGGAGTGGGGTCCGCGTCCATGATACGTCCTTTACCATTATTTTCAAAATTAGATTCTGAATCAGGGTTCGACTCTTTGTCTTTGATATCAGCCACCAATGACTGTTTTGTGCAACATTCATTAGTGTTGTGCTAGGGGATTTTGTGGAAATCACACCATTTTTTGATGTCCTTCTTTGTCCTTCCGTGACCCTTATTTTCCTATGTCTTGGACTGGTTTTTGGGAGACTATTTGTTAGGGCCATCTTTGTCATACTTTGGTTTTTGCGGATTTGAGGACCCGAACTCCCGTTTGTTCTGGTTCTTAAATTTCTTCTAGATTTTAACAACATATCGATAAGCAGCACCAAGTGATGAGATGTCTAGAAAATCCATTTTAGTCTGGATGTATCTGTGTAGAGCTCCACGGTATTTCAAAACCAAATTTCGCTTAGAGTCTTTCATACCTAGCTTGGTGTGCAAGGTATGGAAGGTGTTGGTGAACTCTAAAACTTCTTGGCCCCTCTCTTGCCACAGTGTGGTCCATCTCATGTACTGGTCCACATAGTTGACAACAGGGTAATATTGTTCCTTTACCGCATCCACAAAAAAATACCAAGTGGGATCAGCCCCATACATTCCAGACTCCTCTATGGAAATTTACTCCCAATAAGTTTCCCACCAATGTTTGAGATGAGGGAGAGCTTTAAGGAGTGTGAAGGTGATATTTTCTTTGTCGAAAAAATTGTGAACAGAGAAATAACCTTCCAGCAGAGTTAACCATTTTTCTAGGGCTTCTACATCTATTTGTCCTTCAAATACATGAATATCAAAATTAACTTGTACCTTGAAAGGCAAGGTGCCTCCAAAGTGTACACTTGATTACGATGCTCCTACTACTATCGACAGGTGTTGAAGGATGTGGGAAAGATTCTCCATCATTTCGTCCCTTTCTCGCGTGAGAGCTTGCTCAAGCAACAGATTGATAGGATCGTCTGCTCCTTTGTTTTTATTTTGTTTTGCCATTGAGGGTTTCTTGGGTGTGCTAGAGTGATTGTATTCAAGAGAGACAATATCGAGACTGAACTTTCTATTCTTAGACCTTGTCGGGGATATGCACTGAAAAAATGATCAAGAGCACCCTGCTCTGATATCACTGATCCGGATTATTTTCGGTACGAAATGAGAGCAGAGATGTAATAAAGAAATGAATAGAGATATCGCATATAGTAATAAATATAACATAAATGTATCATACATGCAACCATAAACATAGATATACAGTAATACACGATTTCTATTAATCATATAAATGTACAGAGACTGTAAAAATACAGAGTGAAAGACTCGCTAGAATGGTGGCAACTTATCTTTGAGAAGAGGTGTGGCGGCTACTAGCATTCACAAGAAAATCATTACAATGAGGCTTTGAAGGCCTTTTTACAATAAAAAAGAATGCCAAAAACTCTATACATCCAAAAACCTAACCCTAGGAGATGAAGCGTCAAAAGTCATGTGGGCCCCGTTTGGGTAAGTTAGTACATCAACTTCCCAAGGTCGTAACTTTTGCATACGATCTTTGTTTTAGGCGTGTGATAGCATGTTGGAAAGGTATCATCGAGGAGATTCATTTTTGGTGCTGAATAATTTCTTTGAAGATCATTGAGGAGCTCGATCTAGAAAATCCTTCATTTAGGCCCTCAAAATGGCCCCGAAAGTTAAAACTGCTAAAAATAGTAAATTGCCAAAATTGTTAGAAAATCGTTTTGAGCCAGTTGGAAAAGGTGGGTGGCCACCGATATCCATATGGATCAATACTCCCTCCTTAGGAAGAAATGGTCTCCATTGCATTGATTTCTCGGGGGAGAGGGAAAAGTTTTTTCTAAATCTGCATCTTGGTGAGTTGCTTGCCTTGTTGGAGACGTCACGTTGTTCATTTTGTGGAAGTTTGTCACGAACCTGTTGAGGTTGAGGCTGTTCAACTAGTCGGGATACATGAGAGGACAATGTGAAGAAGGAATCTTTGCGTTTTGCTGCAACCTTGTCGACTTGCTTCTATTTGATAGAATGTGCTTGGGGCGAGGTTGTTGTGGTTGCAGTGTCCTTCTGTTCCCCTTTTGAATAGATTATGAAAAAGTTAAATTTTGTAGTATGAGATACTAGCTTGTGGAACTTTTTAGGTGGAACAGTAGTCATAACTACCTCTAGTATTCTGTAGAGATGACCTCGCATAATAAAAATGATACTACGGGGCGAGACTCATAAACAACATGGCATCTCCACATATATGGTTGGCCCAAGAGAACATCATAGACATCCAGTGGGGCAACATCACATAATACCTCATCCTTGAAGGGTTGGATGTCATATGACAATCGACATTGTTGGATGACATAGAGATCTTGTCCTTGGTGAAGCCATCCGATGTTGTATGATTGCGAGTGTGGCGTGGTCAACAATCCCAACTATTTGACGACCTCTGCTGAGATGAGGTTATTTTGGCTTCCGCTATCAATAATAAAATGAAGCAGGGTCCCCTTCACCCACATCTGTGAATGAAAAAGGTGCTCACCCTCTTTAGGATCTGTTGGTTCTTCTAGTTGGATTACTATGGTTGTGAAAATAGCAGTGGGGTCCACATCAATGATCTGTCCTTTACCATTATTTTCAGAATCAGATTCAGAATTAGGGTTTGGCTCTTTGTCTTTGATCTCAGCCACCAATGACTATTTTGAGGAACATTAATCGGTGTTGTGCTAGGGGATTTTGTGGAAATTGCACCATTTTCTGGTGTCCTTCTTTGTCTTTTCGTGACCCTTCTTTTCCTGTCTCTTGGACTAGTTTTCAGGAGACTATTTGTTAGGGCCTTCTTTGTCATACTTTGGTTGTTGCGGATTTGCGGACCCAAACTCTCGTTTGTTCTGGTGCTTAAATTTCTGCTCGAATTTAACAACATATCAATAAGCAACGACGAGTGATGAGATGTCCAGAAAATCCATTTCAGTCTGGATGTATCTGTGTAGAGCCCCATGGTATTTCAGAACCAAATGTGGCTCAGATTATTTCATACCCATATTGGTGCGCAAGGTATGGAAGGTGTTGGCGAACTCCAAAACTTCTTGGCCACTCTTTTAGGTAAGTTAGTACATCAAATTCCCGGGGCTGTAACTTTTGCATACGATCTCCATTTTAGACGTGTGATAGCCCATTGGAAAGGTATCATCGAGGAGATTCATTTTGGGGGATAAATAATTCCTTCAAATATCATTGAGGATATTGATCTCGAAAAACCTTCATTTAGGCCCTCAAAATGGCCCCAGATGTTAAAACTGCTAAAAATAGTAAATTGCCAAAATTGTTAGAAAACTGTTTTGAGCCAGTTGGAAAAGGTGGGTGGCCATCGATATCCATCTGGATCAATCCTCCCTCCTTAGGAAGCAATGGTATCCATTGCATTGAGTTCCTGGGGGAGAGGGAAAAGCGTTTTCTAAATCTGCATCTTGGTGAGTTGATTGCCTTGCTGGAGATGTCGTGTTGTTTAGTTTGGGGAAGTCTGTCATGAACCTATTGAGGCTGAGGTTGTTCAACAAGTCAGGATACATGAGAGGACGATGTGCATAAGGAATCTTTGTGCTTTTCTACAACCTTTTTGACTTGCTTCTGTTTTATAGAAGGTGCTTGGGGCGAGGTTGTAGTGGTTGCAATGTCCTTCTATTCCCCTTTTGAACATATTATGAAGAAGCTAAATTTTGTAGTATGAGATACTACCTTGCGACACTTTTTAGGTGGACTAGTTGTCAAAACTACCTCTGGTATTCTGTAGAGATTACCCCCCAAAGTAACAATGACACTACAAGGTTGAGACTCATAAACAACATGGCATCTCCATATATATGGTTGGCCCAAGAGAACATCATAGACATCCAGTGGGGCAACATCACATAATACCTCATCCTTGAAGGGTTGGATGTTGTATGACAATCGACATTGTTTGTTGAAACAAAGATCTCGTCCTTGGCGAAGCCACCCAATGTTGTATGGTTAGAGGTGTGGTGTGGTCGACAATCCCAACTGTTTGATGACCTCTGATGAGATGAGGTTATTTTGGCTTCCACTATCAACAATAAATTGCAGTGGGGTCCCCTTCACCAACATGTACAAATTTAAAAGGCGCTCCCCCTCTTCAGGATCTGTTGGTTCATCTGGTTGAATTGCTGTGGTCAGGACAATAGTAGTGGGGTCTGCGTCAATGATCTGTCCTTTACCATTATTTTCAGAATCAGATTCTGAATCAGGTTTCTACTCTTTGTCTTTGATCTCGACAACCAATCACTGTTTTGAGTGACATTCATCAGTGTTGTGCCAGGGGATTTTGTGGAAATTACACCATTTTTCAGTGTCCTTTGTCTTTCCCTGACCCTTCTTTTCCTGTGTCTTGGATTGGTTTTTGGGAGATTGTTTATTATTGCCGTCTTTGTCATACTTTGGCTGCTATGGATTTTCGGACCTGAACTCCCTTTTGTTCTGGTGCTTAAATTTCTGCTTGATTTTAACAACATATCGATAAGCAATGGTGAGTGATGAGATGTCCAGAAAATCCATTTCAGTTTGCATGTATCTGTGTAGAGCCCCACGGTATTTCAGAACCAAATTTCGCTTGTAGTCTTTCATACCCATCTTGGTGCGCAAGGTATGGAAGTTGTTGGTGTACTCTAAAACTTCTTGGCCCCTATCTTGCCGCAATGTGGTCCGTCTCATGTACTGGTCCTCATAGTTTCCAACGGGGTAATACTGTTCCTTTACCGCATCCACAAAACAATCCCAAGTGGGATTGGCCCCGTATATTCCAGAATCCTCTGTGGAAATTTTCTCCCAGTAATTTTCCCACCAATGTTTGACATGAAGGAGAGATTTAAGGAGTGAGAAGGTGATCTTTTCTTTGTCAGAAAAATTGTGAACAGATAAATAACCTTCTAGCAGAGTTAACCATTTTTCTAGGGCTTCTGAATCTATCTATCCTTCAAATACAAGAATATAAAAATTAACTTGTACCTTGAAAGGTGAGGTTCCTCCAAAGTGGATGCTTGATGGCAATTCACCTGCTGCTATCGGTAGGCATTGAAGGATGTGGGAAAAATTATCCATAATTTTGTCCCTCTGTCATGTGAGATCTTGCTCAAGCAACAGATTGATAGGATCATCTACTCCTTCATTTTTCTTTTCTTTTGTCATTGAGGGTTTCTTGGGTGTGTGAGAAATATTGTATTTAAGAGAGACAATCTTGAGAGACAACTTTCTATACTTGGACCTCGTCAAGGACATGCACTGAAAAAATGATCAAGAGCAACTTGCTTTGATACCATTGTTCTGGATTATTTTCGGCACGAAATGAGAGCGGAGATATAATAAATAAATGCACATAGATATCATAGATATTCAATAATATAACATAAATGTATCATAGATGCAACCATAAACACATATATACAGTAATACATGATTTCTATTAATCAAAGAAATGTACAGAGACTGTAAAAATACAGAGTGAAAGACTCGCTAGAATGGTGGCAGCTTATCTTTGAGAAGAGATGTGGCAGCTACTCGCATTCACAATAAGATCATTATAATGAGTCTCTAAAGGCCTTTTTACAATAAGAAAGAATGCCAAAAATCCTAGACATCCAAAAACCTAACCCTAGGAGATGAAGTGCCAAAAGTCATGTGGGCCCCGTTTGGGTAAGTTAGTACATCAACTTCCCGGGGTTGTAACTTTTGCATACGATCTTCGTTTTAGGCATGTGATAGCCTGTTGGAAAGGTATCATCGAGGATATTCATTTTTGGGGATCGATCATGCCTTTTATTATCATTGAGGAGATCGATCCTGAAAAACCTTCATTTAGGCCCTCAAAATGGCCCCGGAAGTTAAAACCGCTAAAAATAGTAAATTGCCAAAATTCTCAGAAAACTGTTTTGAGCCAGTTGGAAAAGGTGGGTGTCCACCAATATCCATCTCGATCAATCCTCCCTCCTTAGGAAGAAATGGCATCCATTGCATTGAGTTCCTAGAGGAGAGGGAAAAGTGTTTTCTAAATCTACATCTTGGTGAGTTGCTTGCCTTGCTCGAGGCGTCGCGTTGTTCAGTTTGTGGAAGTTTGTCACGAGCCTGTTGAGACTGATGCTATTCAACAAGTTAGGATACATGTGAGGATGATTTGCATAAGGAATATTTTCACTTTGTTGCAACCTTGTCGACCTGCTTCTGTTTGATAGAAGGTGCTTGGGGCGAGGCTATAGTGGTTGCAGTGTCCTTTTGTTCCCCTTTTGAAAAACTTATTAAGAAGCTGAATTTTGCAGTATGAGATACTACCTTGCAACAACTTTTAGGTGGAACAATAGTCAAAACTACCTCTGGTATTCTGTAGAGATGACCCCCCAAAGTACCAATTACACTATGGGGTCGAGACTCATAAACAACATGGTGTCTCCACATATATGGTTGGCCCAAGAGAACATCACAGACATCCAGTGGGCCAACATCACATGGTACCTCATCCTTGAAGGGTTGGATGTCATATGACAATTGACATTGTTGGCTGACACAGAGATCTCATCCTTGGCAAAGCCACCCGATGTTGTAAGGTTGCGAGTGTGGTGTGGTAGACAATCCCAACTGTCTGACGACCTCTGCTGAGACAAGGTTCTTTTGGCTTCCTCTATCAACAATAAAATGCAGCGGGGTCCCATTCAACCACATCTATGAATGAAAAAGCCACACCCCCTCTTCAAGATCTGTTGGTTCTTCTTGTTGAATTGCTACAGTCACAATAATAATAGTGGGGTCCACGTCAATGATCTGTCCTTTACCATTATTTTTAGAATCAGATTCTGAATCAGGGTTCAGCTCTTTGTCTTTGATCTCATCCACCATTGACTATTTTGAGCGACATTCATCAGTGTTGTGCCAGGGGATTTTGTGAAAATTGCACCATTTTTCGGTGTCCTTCTTTGTCTTTCCATGACCCTTCTTTTCCTGTGTATTGGACTAGTTTTCGGTAGACTGTTTGTTAGGGCCATCTTTGTCATACTTTGGTTGTTGCGGATTTGCAGACATGAACTCCTGTTTATTCTAGTGCTTAAATTTCTGCATGATTTTAACAACATATCGTTAAGAAACACCGAGTGACTTGATGTCCAGAAAATCCATTTCCGTCTGGATGTATCTATGTAGAGCCCCACGGTATTTCAGAACGAAATGTCGCTCGGATTCTTTCCTACCCATCTTGGTGTGCAAGGTATGGAAGGTGTTGGTGAAATCTGAAACTTCTTGGCCCCTCTCTTGCTGCAGTGTGGTCCATCTCATGTACTGGTCCTCATACTTGCCAATAGGGTAATATTGTTCCTTTACCGCATCCACAAAAATATCCCAAGTAGGATCGACCCCATATATTCTAGACTCCTCTATGGAACTTTTCTCCCAGTAAGTTTCCCACCAATGTTTGACATGAGGGAGAGATTTAAGGAGTGCGAAGGTGATCTTTTATTTGTCGAAAAAATTGTGAACTGAGAAATAACTTTCTAGCAGAGTTAACCATTTTTCTAGGGCTTCTGCATCTATCTGTCCTTCAAATAAGGGAATATCAAAATTAACTTGTAGCTTGCAATGCGAGGTGCCTCAAAAGTGGATGCATGATGATGATGCACCTACTGCTATCGATAGGCATTGAAGGATGTGGGAAAAATTCTCCATCATTTCTTCCCTCTGTCATGTGAGATCTTGGTCAAGCAGCAGATTCATAGGATCGTCTCCTCCTTCGTTTTTATTTTCTTGTGTCATCGAGGGTTTCTTGGGTGTGCAAGAGAAATTTTATTCAAGAGAGACAAGATCGAGACCTAAATTACTATACTCGGACCTTGTTGGGGACATGCATTGAAAAAATGATCAAGAACAACCTGCTCTGATACCATTGATCTGGATTATTTTCAGCACGAAATGAGAGCAGAGATATAATAAATAAATGCACAGAGATATCGCATATATTCAATAATATAACATAAATTTATCATAGATTCAACCATAAACACAGATATACAGTAATACAGGATTTCTATTAATCAAAGAAATGTACAGAGACTGTAAAAATACAGAGTGAAAAACTCACTAGAATGGTGGCAACTTATCTCTGAGAAGAGATGTGGCGGCTACTCGCATTCACAAGAAGATAATTACAATGAGGCTCTGAAGGAATTTTTACAATAAACAAGAATTCCAAAAACCATATACATCCAAAAACCTAACCCTAGGAGATGAAGTGCCAAAAGTGATGTGGGCTCGTTTGGGTAAGTTAGTACATCAACTTCCCAGGGTTGTAACTTTTGCATACGATCTCCGTTTTAGGTGTGTGATAGCCCATTGGAAAGGTATCATCGAGGAGATTAATTTTGGGGGCTCAATAATTCCTTAAAATTTCACTAAGGATATTTATCTTGAAAAAACTTCATTTAGACCTTCAAAATGGCCCTAGAAGTTAAAACTGCTAAAAATAGTAAATTGCTAAAATTGTCAAAAAACTGTTTTTAGATAGATGGAAAATGTGGGTGGCCACTGATATTATTCTAGATCAATCCTCCCTCTTTAGGAAGCAATGGTATCCATTGCGTTGAGTTACCGAGGGAGAGGGAAAAGCGTTTTCTAAATCTGCATCTTGGTGAGCTGCTTGCCTTGTTGGAGAAGTCACGTTGTTCAGTTTGTGGAAGTCTGTCATGAACCTGTTGAGGCTGAGGCTGTTCAACAAGCCAGAATACATGAGAGGATGATGTGCAGAAGGAATCTTTGCATTTTGCTGCAACCTTTTCAACCTGCTTCTGTTTGATAGAAGGTGCTTGGGGCGAGGCTGTAGTGGTTGGAGTGTCCTTTTGTTCCCCTTTAGAATAGATTATGAAGAAGCTGAATTTTGCAGTATGAGATACTACCTTGCGACACTTTTTAGGTAGAACAGTAGTCGGAACTACCTCTGGTATTCTGTATAGATGACCCCCCAAAGTAACAATGATACTATGGGGTCGAGACTCATAAACAACATGTCGT
The DNA here is from genome assembly GCA_000966675.3 of Picea glauca. Taxonomy (NCBI): domain Eukaryota; kingdom Viridiplantae; phylum Streptophyta; class Pinopsida; order Pinales; family Pinaceae; genus Picea; species Picea glauca. The sequence goes on from JZKD02S0531325.1 coordinate 56,103, forward strand.
CTCCACATATATGGTTTCCCCAAGAGAACATCATAGACATCCAGTGGGGAAAAATCACATAATACCTCATAATTGAAGGGTTGGATTCCATATGACAATCGACATTGTTGGTTGACACAAAGATCTCATCCTTAGCGAAGCCACCCGATGTTGTATGGCTGCGGGTGTGGTGTGGTCGACAATCCCAACTGTTTTATGACCTTTGCTGAGATGAGGTTCTTTTGGATTTTTCTATCAATAATAAAATGCAACGGGGTCCACTTCACACACATCTATGAATGAAAAAGGTGCTCCCCCTCTTCAGGATCTGTTGGTTCTTTTGGTTGAATTGTTGCGATCACGACAATAGCCATGGGGTCCACGTCAATGATCTATCCTTTACCATTGTTTTAAGATTCATATTTTGAATCAGGATTTGGCTCTTTGTCTTTGATCTCGGCCACCGATGACTATTTTCAGTGACATTCATCAGTGTTGTGCCATAGGATTTTGTCGAAATTGCACCATTTTCCAGTGTCCTTCTTTGTCTTTATGTGACCCTTCTTTTCCTGTGTCTTGGACTGGTTTTTGAGAGACTGTTTGTTAGGGCCATCTTTGTCATACTTTGGTTGTTGTGGATTTGCGGACCCAAACTCTCATTTGTTCTGGTGCTTATATTTCTACTCGATTTTAACAACATATTGATAAGCAACACCGAGTGATGAGATGTCCAGAAAATCCATTTCAGTTTGGATGTATCTGTGTAGAGCCCCACGGTATTTTAGAACCAAATGTCACTCGAAGTCTTTCATACCCATCTTGGTGCGCAAGGTATGGAATGTGTTGGTGAACTTCATAAATTCTTTGCCCCTCTCTTGCTGTAGTGTGGTCCATCTCATGTATTGGTCCTCATAGTTGCCAATGGGGTAATATTGTTCCTTTATTGCATCCACAAAAAAATATCAAGTGGGATCGGGCCCATATATTCCAGACTCCTTTGTGGAAATTTTCTCCTAGTAAGTTTCCCACCAATGTTTGACATGAGGGAGAGATTTAAGGAGTGTGAAGGTGATCTTTTCTTTGTTGGAAAAATTGTGAACAGAGAAATAACCTTCTAGCAGAGTTAACCATCTTTCTAGGGCTTCTGCATCTATCTATCCTTCAAATAAAGGAATATAAAAATTAACTTGTGCCTTGAAAGGTGAGGTTCCTCCAAAGTGGATTCTTGATGACGGTGCGCCTGCTACTATTGGTAGATGTTGAAGGATGTGGGTAAAATTATCCATCATTTCGTCCCTCTATCATGTGAGAGTTTTCTCAAGTAATAGATTGATAGGATCGTCTGCTCCTTCATTTTTCTTTTATTTTTTCATTGAGGGTTTCTTGGGTGTGAGAGGGTGGTTCTCTTCAAGAGAGACAAGCTCGAGAGCCAACTTGCTATACTTGCACCTTGTCAAGGACATCCACTGAAAAAATTATCAAGAGTAGCTTGCTCTGATACCACTGATCCAGATTATTTTCGGCACAAAATGAGAGCAGAGATATAATAAAGAAATGCACATAGATATCATAGATAATCAATAATATAATAGGAATTCATCAGATATGAAACCATAAACACAGATATACAGTGATACATGATTTCTATTAATCAAAGAAATGTACAGAGACTATAAAAATACAGAGTGAAAGACTCGCTAGAATGGTGGCAGCTTATCTTTGAGAAGAGATGTCGCATCTACTCGTATTCGCAAGAAGATCATTACAATGAGTCTCTGAAGGCATTTTTACAATAAACAAGAATTCCAAAAACCCTAGATATCCAAAAACCTAACCCTAGGAGATGAAGCACCAAAAGTCATGTGGGCCCTCTTTGGGTAAGTTAGTACATCAACTTCCCGAGGTTGTAACTTTTGCATACAATCTCCATTTTAGGCATGTGATAGCCCCTTGGAAAGGTATCATCGAGGAGATTCATTTTTGGGTATCAATAATGCCTTCAAAAATCATTGAGGAGATCGATCCCAAAAAACCTTCATTTATACCCTCAAAATGGCCCCGAAAGTTAAAACTGCTAAAAATAGTAAATTGCCAAAATTATCAGAATACCGTTTTGAGATAGTTGGAAAAGGTGGGTGGCTACCAATATCCATCCAGATCAATCCTCCCTCCTTAGGAGGAAATGGTCTCCATTGCGTTGAGTTCTCGGGGGAGAGGGAAAAGTGTTTTCTAAATCTGGATCTTGGTGAGCTGCTTGCCTTGCTAGAGATGTCACGTTGTTCAATTTGTGGAAGTCTATCACGAACTTGTTGAGGCTGAGGATATTCAACAAGTTGGGATACATGAGTGGAAAATGTGCAGAAGGAATCTTTTCACTTTTCTTCAACCTTGTCGACCTACTTCTGTTTGATAGAAAGTGCTTGGGGCGAGGTTGTAGTGGTTGCAGTGTCCTTCTGTTCCCCTTTTGAACAAATTATGAAGAAGCTTAATTTTGCAATATGACATACTACCTTGCAACACTTTTTAGGTGGAACAGTAGTCGAAACTACCTTTGGTATTCTGTAGAGATGACCCCCCAAAGTAATAATGACACTACGGGGTCAAGACTCATAAACAACATGGCATCTCCATGTTGAAGAAAAATCTCCCTGCGGACAGGTAGATCTCCTCTTGAGAGCTAGAATCTTAACTCTTAAGACAAAAGATGCTTAACGTGAACACTAACTTCCTTTGAGATCTATACAAACTAATGCATGAGGAGGAAGGAGAAAAGAAGTACCTTTTATCGGCGTTTGTCCCTGCACACTCTGAGTTGAGCTCCAATCTTTCGCTCCTCGATGAGCCCTGTAGACAAGTGATAGTACAACTGCTTCCTACTCTATTGATATTAGCTTGAAATAGATCTATCTATCAGAGACAAGTTCATGTGAGATTAAACAAAAACTAGAAAGAAACAGGCCAAGCGTCTCATATTGATGAGAACAATGACAGAAGTAACTTACAACCGTAGATGTGAATGTGACAGTTTCGTCAAGTCCCCTTTGTCTAACCATTGCTCAAAAGATCCACGATATGGGTGACAACAACTTCATTGATTACTTTCCTCCAATTCACTATATGTTTCCTATGAGATCATAGGTTTCATGCTTCCAATTCTTCCCCCTTTTCACCATGATAGAGCTTGTTTATATAGGTTTAGAGAGGCTTAACCTTTTGAGGTATCTTTAGGGTAAGTTGAGGATTTCCCTCCTTAATTCAGGGATCTTCTCCTAAGATCATGGCTGAACCAGGAATTTGAATGCAACTGCCTTCCAAGATTGAAATATCTTCCCCTTATTCTCCTCAACAGATCAACTGCTGCCCAGAATAGGCAGCGCTCCCTCAAAAAGGCCATCAGAGTGCTATAGTGCTCCCTGGTAGGCTTTAGGGGGGCACCAGCGCTCTAAAAATCTGTAGTGCTCCTTCAGAAGAGATTTTTGGTGTTATAATGCTCCCTAGTGCCTTATAGGTGAGCGCCAATGCTCCTAAGGGTGATATAGGGGAGCGCTCTCTTCTAAAACCTTAGATTGAAAGATTCTTTCAGGTGGCAAGAGATACTTGACTCCAGTTAACCACCCCTCTTCCTTCAAATAAAGTGTTTGAGGCATTTTAAGTGTCTCCTTAGTTTCGTCATCATGGCAATATGCTTTGTGACACTTGTGAGAAACATGTGACACTTGTGACACTTGCGAGCAACATGCGACACTTGTGACACCTATCAAAGCGAGTAATGTTGATGTGTAACAGATTGCCCCCCAAAGTATGAGGTTAGAAGATGAGAACTGATAACTAAAATGATTTGTAGAATTTCAAGCAAGGGTATAGATGCAAAGAACCTGATAGAAGCTGCACACAAACATCCAACAAATATTATGACATGTTTCAAACCCAAGGCATGCATACCTATGCTTGGGTGATCAAGACTTGCAAGATATGGCTGCCATAAAATACACTACGGATCCATAATTGTATTGATAAAAAGGTATAGCCACCAAGGATACAATGTGGATCTATAAATGACCTGAACTGATCGTAGGCACGAAGAATACACAGTGGATCTGTGAGATGACAAGACATAGACATGACCAATACAAAGTGGATCTATGTAACAGTATATATGTGTTATTGTTCAAGAGAAATTTCTTCGCAACCTGGGAAAATCACATATCAAAGTGATCACTCAACCCAGGGTATTCTTACCGATCCCGATGTAGTATGAATCTAACCATGTGAATAGATGTCCTGATGTCGAACATGGCAGAAACCACTTGATTACCAGTCAATGATGTAAACTTTTAACAAGCGCGAGGGAGATCATCATTAATGTCAATGATTCCCAAGGTACCCTAGTACATTCCAATGAATGTGAATGGATGGGATGAAGTCGAATATCCATGGAATCATTCGATCAGAAGTCAATGGTGTAAACCCACTGTCAAATGTGAGGAGGCCTACCATTGAGGTATGCAGGTCCCAAAGTACTAACTGGTTTCTAAGTCTAGTTCCCGGATAATGTGTTGAAGTTGATAGGAATAGGCTCGTCGAAGGAGGGCCTTAATGTATCCCCCATCAATGACACGAAACAAACATAGAGATGTAATTGGTAGATCAAATGAACATGGACTAACACGGGTATTGAGACAAGATATTTGTGATGGTTGACTCTTGAGGTGGATACTTCCCTTGAACACTGAGGCACGACAGTAGAAACATGACATGGACCAAAAATTTATGATACAGTGGATGTTACGACTTACATCAGGTGACCCAGAGGAGTGAAAGAAACTCAAAGGATTGGCTCAGTGTAGGGGTTGAACGGATTATAATGCGTGTAAAAGACAAAGTGCCGTGTTCAAGGGTAACTCTAAGAATTACTTGGTAATGTTCTCAAGAGACTGCTTGGCTTACTTCTTTCAAATTTTTCCCCATCCAGATAGACGAGTACCTCTTTTTGATTTAAAGAGCTTAAGGAGGGTAACACATGCTCGATATAACTCACCTTCGATAAGTTCATCTTCCTTTGTTTAACGAACTGGAAGAAGTAAGGGTTTGGTACCGTATGGGCTTGTCGATGTTTGTTTTATCGAGTCCACAGACAGAAAACTCGAAGGTTTTTCATGATTATAGAGTCTGGAAAAACACTTAAAAGAGAACTCTTTCAGTTCCTTTTTCATACAGTTAGTCTCACGAGGCTGAAAAAGAGATAAACTACCACTCGAAAGATTCCCTTTCAAACCTTTTAATGAGTGTGAAAGGAAGAAAGATCACTCAACGATATTTTCATAATTAGAGTCTGAAAAGAGTTTAAAGATGACTCTAGGGGGTTCCTTTTTCATGTGTCCATATGGGTCCGAAAAAGAGATAAAAGTCTACTTGGTGCGTTCTCATATTTTCGAGTTTGAAAACGAACTAAGACTATGCTCGTGGATGTGACAAGGTAAACAAACAATCAGAAATTCTTTGAAACCTATAGTGTCAAAATTGCAATCCAGAGGTTTAGTGAAGCCATTATATTGTCAAAGAAACCCACAAATAACTATACCTTATAAAAAACTGAAATTTATAAATAGTAATACAAGAAAAATATTCATTTACCATTTCATTTTGCATAAGAATTTGTAGCAGTGGAGATTCTCACTTTGGAGGTGGATCTTGTTTCGCTTAATACCAGAGCTACGGTTGACCGTTTCTTTTGTCGTTTGAACCCGGTAGATCTTCATCTCCCCTTATTTCAATTACATGGTTCAATGTTTATTTTCATAGAAATATTAAAATTAAAAAATGAAGCCCTAGGTCACTCCAAAAAAGATCAAATCAACCTCTATTGAAAACGATGGGAAAAAGACATTCTTTTGCAAAAACATTTTTAGAGGGTGATAACATAGATGTCAACGCCTTGACACTTGAGTAGATGGGTCGTTTTTTTCAAAGAATCCATAAAAAACTCAAAAATATGCCCACGCAGCCATTATGAAAATCATGTTAATTTTAAAACGTTTTGTTGCTGTGTGATGGTTGTTGAGTGATAAAAAGAGGGCATGGTCCTTTTTTAACAGTGTGGACATTTGATTTCAATTTTTTAAATTTCTTAAGAAATTGTTGAAAAATTGAATAATAAAATTCTTTGTTTTTTTTTTGTTTGTAGGTTATTTCGGCAACGACCATGATTGAGTGGAAAGAAAAAGAGCATGAGCTCGATGATTTGGCCGATTTGCGGAGTCCTCGCATGTGGGCCATGTTCAGAGCTTGTGGCCTACTGAAATTCTTCAAATTGCAAAAGATGAAGAAGGATATTCTTCTCTTGAGCACATAATCAACTTGTGGGATGTCGCAGAGCAAGGGTTTCGGATCAGAACACAAATTCTAACCATCGAGTTGGAAGATGTATATTTCTTGAATAGCCTCTCGAAGTGGGGTTCCTATAGCTTTTTCCAGACAGAGGGAGCTTCCTGAGCAAGTGGGTGTGTATCTGGCATGTCATTGTGTCCCAGGAGCAAGACTAGTATACAGTAGAATCCCAATCAAGGATATCAGAGAGTTACCCCTTCGGTCTATTTTGTTTTCCATCACAAGTGTGAAGGGAAGCACTAGCGCACATCTGGCATCGAGATCATAGGTAGCTTATGGCGTACAGTGTTTGGAGCCAACACTATTTAACTGGAGCACAGGGTTTCTTCGGAATGTGAAGGAACATGTTTCACAGTGTAGGATGGGGAAGAAATAGTTCAGATATGGTTCTTTCTTGGTCTCATTCTTCTTAGAGAACATCCCCTAGATGCAGCCTTAGATAGCATTGGAAGTACGACCAGTGGGAGAACCACGGATGGAACGGTGGACTAGTTTATCTCTGAGACTAGTGGCAGAGTCAGAGTTCTATTTCACCGGTGACTTCTTCGCATGGCTGAGATGCCAGTATATTTGGATAGAAGACTTCCCATATGCCGAGGTGGACTTTCGCGGGAGCATGGATTTGATTCTACCCATGAGGGAAGATTGGGATGCATCAGGTGAGAGACTAAGCAACACCTTGTCTAGTTTTTGTTTTAAGTTTTTAACGTATTAAATTTTTTTTTGGGTACATAGAAGAGTTTCTAATGGATGTATTGTTTTCAACATACAGACAAGGGGACATTGTGCCTAGCTGAGATACCAATACCAGGACGTCGCGAGGGTGCTCCGGTTGTAGTAGATCTAGGGGAACCAGTGATAGGTCTCCGGGAGGTTGAAAGAAACCTTCAAGGCCTCACGATGGGAATTCCTCCTCTGTGGAGGAGAGAAGTGCCTTTACATCTACAGAGACACACTATGGGGGTGCCAAAGAATGTTAATTCTCTATTGAGACGTGTAGTGCACGCAGTGATATGTTACTCTCAGCACAATGCAGTGCAGAGAGATTAGAGTCTCTCTAGTGATTGTATTTTTTGTATGACTTGTCAGATGATGTTGTATGGGTGTAAAGACCCAACATTTTGCTCTTCCAAATACTTTTTGATGTAATCAAAACATTTTCAGTCACACTATGTATATATATATACAGTTCCTAGTTTTTACAATGCCAAAACATTTGTACATGATGATGCCTTTAATGTGTTGTGTTTTAATTTACATGTGATGTACAATTTGTTTTCCTTTATGAAATATTATCTATGGGCGAGATACCGATCCATGATGTAATTATCTAACGAATCCGAAACATTGTTGAGTTCTCGTGGAATATGTCTATATTCGATATAATCAAATATTCGTTCAATACGGTGAACTTGTAGGTGGAGACGTAGCAGGATAGGATTACGAATAGCGTAGATACGGTTGATTTGATAAACCACGAGTTGGGAGTCTAGGTTAACAATGATACAAGAGATACCTAGGGAGGAGGCTTGGGTCAAGAGTCCGATGACAACATGATATTCTGCCATGTTATTAGTCACTGGGCTAAAGCAAATACCTCCTGAACTCACCACGTCGTCAAAATGGTAAATGACCCATGCTGCCAAAGCAATGTTTCGGGTGTGTCAACTAGCGCCATCTGCAAAATCAACAAATATAGGAAAGGAATACGTCATCTATGCATGAAAACACAAAGCATAGTTATGAGTGGAAAAGGTAAAGACTCGAGCACGCGAAATAAATAGACACACCAAACTAAAATACAATAATGTACAATGTACACATGCTAGGTGATCTAGGCATAGTACTTTTTAAGGTAAAGCCCATTTCGGGGCTCCCCTAGGGAAATTCCATCATAATCGACTAACTCGTAGGTGCCTCTATGCAGAACACGTTTCACAATGTAAGGGATGTGCCATAGAGGTTCTAACTTACCTGTCCCTAATTTTTCATGAGCCTGGTCATAGACAAAGACTAAGTATCCTTCTACAAAAGTCCGAGGATGGACGGATTTGTCGTATTGATTTTTTATCCATTTTTGATGTGCCTCATTAATGAGAGAGGCATCACGACGTTTTTCATCTAGTTTGGTTAGATATAAGAAACGTTCTTCTTCGACAGAAGTATGGGGTAGGAGTTCTACTTTAAGTTTCAGAGATGGAATTTCACACTCGATTGGTAAAACAACTTCGATGCCATACACTAACTGGAAAGGAGTGAACCCAGTTGCGGTTTTCACGGAAGTACGGTAAGCCCAGAGAGAAAAGAAAAGTTGTAGATGCCAGGATGTCTTATTTTCCCCTACCATGCCTTGAATCATGGTTTTGAGGACGTTGTTGATGGACTCAACTTGTCCGTTGGCCTGAGGATAGTATGGGGATGAGTTTTCATGGCGAAAACCCAACTTGGCATGCAATTCACTCATCATCTGGTTCTTAAAGTGTGCACCGTGATCAGTGACAATGGTGCGTGGTACACCAAAATGAGTTATGATGTGGTTAAAAACAAAAAGAGTTGTGGTACGACCATCATTCAGAAAGGTAGGCATAGCCTCAGCCCATTTTGTAAAGTAGTCGACGACGACGATTATATAACTATGCCCCCCGGCTGAGGTCGAATTACATTTCATGAAATCGATACCCCACCTGGAAAAGGGGTCAATGGCGATAACGGGGTGCAGTGTAGTAGGGTGGGTTCGTGCCTTGTTGTTGAAAACTTGATAGGGTGGGCATTTTTTGATTGCCTCAATACAATCTTTGAAAATCGAGGGCCAAAAATAACCAGTACGTAGAATTTTTTGGTCTGTGGCCATCCCAGAAAGGTGATCGCCATAGGCTCCAAGGTGACAATCATTCAGAATGTGTTCATCCTCTGCATGAATCAAACATCGTCGAAGGATAGTTTTAGTACCACGATGATACAAGGTGTTGCCGACGATGAGTAACGATGAGAATGGTGGCGAGTACATTGACGCTCTTCACAGGGAGTGTTAGGCTGAAAGTGTTGGGTTTGGAGGTAAAGGAGGATGTATCCATACCAAGGATCAGAGGTGCTGATGAGGAAAAGAGTTTCGTCAAGGAGAGAATATCTAGGTTCGATGTCTTCATCAACATGGGGGAGGTTGCAGATGAGCTCTGCAAACACCAAGGATTTTTTGGCTTTGGACTTTGCAAATTCAAGATTAAATTCCTGAAGGATGATAATCCATTTAGAGTATTTTCCCCTGAGAACTTGACGTGTCAAGACATCGTACATGGGATTTGAGTACGCAATAACTGTGGTGGTGCGTAGTAGGATGTAATGGAGAAATCTCTGGACAACGATGACGGCTACCAGAGCCAGTTTCTCTACATGTGAATATTGGAGTTCGGGTCCAGATAGACTCTTTCTTAGGTAATATATCACATATTCCTCACCATTGGGGTCCTCTTCAACTAACACCATTGCAATAGTGGAAGTGGAGGTGGCTAAGTAAAGGATGTAGTCCTTTGTATACTCCGAAGGATGCAACAAAGGTGCATGGGTCAGGGCGTGCTTGAGAGAATCAAATGATCGTTGAGTGATGTCATACCAAATGAAAGGGTTGTTTTTTTGCAGCAACCACATGAATCCTTTAGTTATATCAACGTAGTTACAAATGAAATGGCGAAGGAAGTTTTATTTTCCTTGCAAACTTTGGAGTTGAGTCAAACTAGTAGGTGGGGGTAAGGCTAGAATAGCCTTAATCTTTAAGGGATCCACCCGAATCTCGTCTTTAGAGACAACAAAACTGAGGAGTCGACTAGATTTGACAGCGAAAATACACTTATGTGGGTTCAAACAGATACGGTAAAACCAACATCGAAGAAAAATAGCCTGTAAGTGATCAATGTGATCTGATCGATTGGATGAGTGGGCAGGTAAGTCGTCAAGGTAAGGTTCTGCAATAGGCTTGATATCATGGAAAGCGTACAACATGGCCCGCTGGAAAGTAGCACCAACATTTTTGAGGCCAAAAGGTAGCTTTCGATAGGAAAAAGTTCCCCATGGGCAGATAAATGCTGTCTTATGTTGATCAACAGGTAAAATTTCAATCTGGTTATACCTGGAGAAGCCATCCATGAAAGAAAATATTACGCTCCCAGCACAATTATCAATGATTTGGTCAATGAAGGGTGTAGGGTAGTTGTCCTTTGGACAAGATTTATTGAGATCCCAATAGTCAACACATACACGGATGGTTCCTTGTTTTTTTTCAACTGGAACAAGGTTGGAGGCCCATTTTGTCAAAGGTACAGGATAGATAAAGCCATATTTTAAAAGTTTCTCAACTTCTGCCTTTATAGCTATGATTTTCTTGGGATGAACCGGGCAGAGTTTCTGTCGAACAGGTTTCGCACCTGGGTACGTTTTGATTTTATGCACGATGAATGAGGGGTCAATTCCTGGCATTTCTTCATAGCTCCAAGCAAAGACATTGTGGAATTCTTTAAACAGAGCGGTGTAAGAGAACACTTCTTCGGGTGTGCAATTAGCACCGAGGTTAATGTTTTCCACAACGCCTTATTTGATTGAATTATCGATAACGATCATAGTAGAGATATTACCCATATTCCCCTCAGAAAGAGTATCTTGTGTGAGGATGGGAGATTGCGGAGAATCGGTAACATCAGGAGGGAAGACATAGTGTATGTCTTTGTGGATTTCTTCCTGAGGTGGAAGAAAAGAGGATCGAGGATGGTTATCATGCCAAGGTATGTCATCAATACTGATCATTTCCATTATAGATTCATCGGAAGGAAAAATGTGGGAAATGTAGTTGATTGTGGACAATAGGGAATCTAACCATGATGACATCGAGTAGGCATCGGGTGCCAATAAATGGGGGTTGTCTGAGGAGCGAGAGGAAGATTGAATAGCCACGTATGCAGCCTTGGCTAGGCTAAGTGGCATGGTGTCACCGAGCACATCGAATTCCATAGGATTAGGTACAATCCAAGGGTAAGATGATTCCAAATATTGATAAGCCATAGTCAAAATCATATTGATGGTGGAAATATGATGTGTGGTGGGTGGAAGTGGTGTAGGGAAGGTACCCATAAGGCTAGAATATTTCAACAAGCCAATACCATCGCTTTCATACATAATTGGGTGGTCTCCCAAAAAAGGAATGTTGTTGGTGACAGGGGCACGAGTGTCGGGTGTATAGAAATCTAACTGATCGATAGTGACAATTTTTCCTTGATGGGGGAATTGTACACATCGAAACACCGAAGAGGCGATGACAGTCATAGCGTAGAACCAAATTCTTCCGAGTAGTAGGTTGTAATCGAGGGGGGCATCGACCACCTCGACATCAACGGTAATAGTTTTTCCGTCCAACTGAACGACTAAGGATTGTAAAATTCCATGAGGATGAAAGCCTCACCCATCGAAAGCGTGTAACATCGTAGGGGATTTGTTAAGGTTAGGTGATTTTAAGCCTTTCCAACAAGCTAAAGACATGAAACAAGTAGAGGCTCCCTCATCTAAGATATTTTGGTGGATTTGTTGATTGTGAACAACAACATTGATCTGAAAATCTAGTTGGTGGGAGAGTCGAGGTTGATGATCATCCAGATTAAACGTGAGGTTATTAGATGACTCAGGATCGAAAGCACTGATGGCAGATAAGAGCATTCTACGTTGGCTGGGATAGTGTTGTAGAACTTCCAAAACAGACATAGCACACGGTGCTTGAGCCAAATCTTCAACAATGTTGTAGTTTTGGGCAGCCTGTGAACTAGGATTAAAGGTAGATTTCTAGATAGTTCTCTTAGGAGGGCGTACGATGGAGTCGAATGAAGGTTTCTCGATCTGAAGTGGCCCATATGGAGGGCTAGTAGACGGAGGACTAACGGAAGATGGTAAAGGGTCTGGTAAGGAATCATTAGTGGGCTTCGGCTTATCAGGTTTAATCGGTGTGTCATATGTCATAGTGAGAGTGGTTAGATTAATCTTGTTAAACATTTAAATGTGGGCACTTGTCGAGGCCTCATCATGGGATTGGTTGGAACTGCCCCCTGGATTGGGGGTTTGAGCAACCAACGATTGTTGTTGTGGAAAAGGCTAGGTAAGCACAACGGGTTGTGAATTTCCATTAAAAATATTGGCCACTTCATCACGATGTGGACAGTCTCGAGCGTAGTGATCATTGCCACAAATGAGACATGGGAATTTCAGTTTCTGTTGTGGTTGTTTTCCGACAGCCGGGGTTTGAGGTTGATTTTTTGGTTGTTCATTGTTGTTGTTTTTCTTTGGTTTATTTCTTTCTTTCTTCTTGCTTCTAGGTTGTTGTGAAGGGGTCGATTGGACCGTATTCACCTCAAAGACCTGAGTTTGAGGGGAGGTAGAAAAGGGTGTAGTCGAACTGGGAGAAGACATTGAAGTGGACCACTAGGTTGTTCCAGTCGACTGGGAAGTAGATTGGGTTTTGACGGAGCCAATAACTCCATCCGCGTGTGAGGTAGACGATGGTTTGGATAGATCATTAGTGGCATGAGTATCATTTGGTATCAACTCGTAAAGAGTACCAGATTGTGAATAAACCAAATCTAAGTACTAATCTCGAGAAATAGCTTCTTCCTCGGTGACTACACCACCCATAACAACATCATGAGCGATCTCGGGTAACGATTTGGTGAACCATTCCGCTAATAATTGGTCAGGAATGACCGCTTTGATTAACCTTCGTCGTCATCTCCATTCATGAATATGATCAAAGATATGTACAGAGGTTGTCTGGCGAAGGGAGGTCAATAGTTTAGTACCCATTTCGTATCGAATGGGTAGTTGGAAGTGTGTGAGGAAGGACATGGAAAGGGAGTTGAAATCATGAAAAGAAGCACATGGTAGTTCAATATACCACTTTGCTACAGAACCCACAAGCGTTCGTTGGAAAATACGCAAACATATAGAATCGTCCATGAGGGAGTTGGATGAACACCACAAATGGAAAGTCATCACGTGGTTGTTTGGGTCTTCTCCGAAATTTTCGTCGAATTTTGGAATATTAGAAGGAAGTTTAGTTGGGATAGATGGCCAAACTGGAGAATGAAAGATAGGATCATTCGTTAACTGAGACAAGTCTAGGAGGTCCAGAGTTGCTAGGAAAGGTAGTTGTCGGTTAACCTATGGGTAATACTGGTGTGTCATAAGAACACCAGTAGGACCATACATTGGGTTAGGAGGATAATTGTAACCAGTGGGTCCTCTTGTATAATGTTGGTGTTGACCAGGGTACACAGGATTTGAGGGAGTTCGAGAAACATGTGCGAGCGAGGGATAACCAGATGGGTTTTGAGGATTAAAATATGGATTTGGCGTTTTTCCATAAGGAGGATATAGATGAGTCCCTTGAGGGGGAAAAATTTGTTGTGGAGCTTGAGGATTGTGTCCCCCAGAGAACTGTGGGTTTCCTAGGAAAGGGATATTCCACAGATTGGGCGAGGTAGACACATTTTTCCCATACGGTTGATGGTAGGTTCCGGATTGAGGCTGGCCCCCAGCATGAGGGTTCCCTCCAAATGGAAGTTGTCCTCCGGTGGGAGGATTCCCCCCAGCTTGAGGTGGAGTTCCCAGAATTTGATAACCAGACGTAAATGATTGACCGATGCTGCTTGACGGATTAAGACCACCAAGACCGGTCCCTCTGGGTTGTTGTATAGGTATGGAACTTCCCGACGTAACTTGGGTAGTAGTGATAGTGGAAGAATTCATTTCTCTATACCCAAAAGGGAGTGTTGATGAAGGTTTAGGTGTTATTGGTGTGCCAATTGCAGCTTGGCTAACCACCGCATTACCGACAGGAATAGTCGGAACGTGAGGGACCATTGTAGAGTGAGCCATCTGGAGAGAAAAAGTGGACCTTGGGCCAACAGACAATGTGTTTGGATCAATGGACGGTGTAGCTGAAAAAATGGTAGTACTGGTAAAATGGTTTAAGGGTATGGTGTAGGTGATAGGCACATCAACACCTATTCCTGTTCCATAAAGATCCCGCACCATGCACGGTGGAATTCGAACAATGTATGTCATCCAAAAGGGTTCGCCAAATAGAGGGTTTGAATGAGACCCAGTCAGAACGTCAGAAGGATTGATGATGACAAATTCACTGGCTGAATTGAGTTGGAGAACACGTCTCTCATATCCCTCCAGAATGTGGAAAGCCTCCGGAGACTCTGAAACAATTAAAAAATTCTCTAAAGAAGTGGAAACTTCTTCTTGGGAGGTTATAATGTCATGAACCTCGCTCTGTTGAGGAGATTCCTCCATAGAATGAGGGGGTAAAGGGGTATTCTCTTCCATATTTTCTGGAGGAAGTCCCTGTAGCCTCCACGAACGGCGTGGAGGGTCGATGTTGATGAAAAAGAGTTGGCAGAAACAATCTATGGCCAACTACCGAAAATAAGCAGCATACGCTAATAGAATATAGGAATCACAACCAAGCAAACAAAACCTTCTCTCGATGACCGTACTAGTTGGTGATGAAATCCAACACCGCATGATCAAGTCAAGAATGGGCGGGGATATGGTGGAACAATTACAATGGTGACCTGCTTAAAGGAATTTCACCTTGGTGCAAGATTCCACACAGTAATTGTGGATTTACCCTCCAAGGAGCCCGAGTGAGTTTGACCAATGTCTGCTCCAGGTACAGTGAGACTTCCCTTAACTGTCACCTTGTGTAAGACCCTAAAGATTATGGCCACTAAGGTTACCGATTCCCAGTTATCCCCTGGGCGGGTACAGTCGACAGTCCAGTCCGAACGTATGGGCAGGGTATCTAGCCCGAAATCAACTTGAAAGGCTTCCACTCAACACTTTGGGTATACCTTTAAGTCATCCCCATAATACGATATGACTACTACAATCAGTCAAATCACAGAGAGATAATCTTCGTAGCTTTCCCTCGTGCGACCTCGTGCGTAACCCCTGTGTGAGAGGGGGATCCTAAGTAGACTTATACAACAATTGGATTTGTCTCTCCCTAGCTCTGGATGCTAATGTTTGTTTTGGAAACTTTGGAGAGTTATGCTCATAGCCTAATCCAAAGTACTAATCCTAGTCTACTGTTGGTGGAGGATCCTAGAAAAGAAAATGTTCTAGATAGTTTTTAATTAGCATTCATTTTATAGTTTTTCTTTACTCAAAAGGGGTGCATGGAAGTGAAACAGATGGAATGATGACTCAATCCCCCAAAAATGCATTAAAGATGATAAGCAATCATTTCTTTTCGATGAATATCTATTTAAGGGAGAGAGAGAGAGAGTTATTTTCACTAACAAACACTAAGAAGGAATGTCCTCAAAAAAAATTTCTTCAATCAAATCTGATGTGGTGCTAAAACTTTTTGGAAATGTCTTCTAATATGCAAATCAATCATGAATATGTCTCTTTATTGTTTGTGCATGCATAATGATTATGATTCGGATTATTTTCGGCACGAAATGAGAGCGGAGATATAATAAAGAAATGCACAGAGATATCACGTATATCCAGTAATATAACATAAATATATTAGAGATGCAACCATAAGCACAGAGATACAATAATACACGATTTCTATTAATGAAAGAAATGTACAGAGACTGTAAAAATACAGAGTGAAAGACTCGCTAGAATGGTGGTAGCTTATCTCTGAGAAGAGATGT